>CAIGRT010162831.1:0-29006 GCA_903798405.1 Fraxinus platypoda
CTTTAAATCTTGAAGAAGTGCTTAGATTGATTAGACTTCAATTTAATCACTATGTTATAGTAGATATGTATGTCACTAAGTTCTAGCAGATCCTGAAGATATGCCACTGTTGCTTAAAACGCAACTATAATCTGATTCTGATATTGTGCTTTATGTCTAATTATACCACAGTACTCTAAATTCTATTTTGAAATTTTGACCTTTGACATACATGCCTAGTGCTTAGCGTTTTCAATACACTAATGATGACAAATGCAACATGGCTTGTGAATGGATTCACTTGCATATGGTTTTAGATATGGCTAAAAATCTTCTTTTACTGGATTTGAAAGACTGATACCTGACTCTCCACCTTATGATCGATTTCACTATAATATTTTTGTCTTTTCACCAATTATCAGTTGTTTCCCCAATTATGGGTCTTTCTTCTTGTCTTCCAGCACATTTCTTTCTGGTGATTGGCTGACTTTCATTACATATTGCTCCTAAATATATAATGTGGAGTTGGACTATTTCACAGGGGCAAACAAAAATCCCTGAACTGGACAAATCGGATCGGTCCTGAACTGCAATGTCCAGATGGTTCCAGATTTGAGTAACAAAAACAAAACTGGTTTTCCTAGTCAATAACCTGACCGGTTTCCCATTTTATATTTTAGCTTTTTAGGTAAAAGCAAAACTTTTATTGGTACATAAATACAATAGAATGAACTCTTACACCCCTAATCTAGTCCCCCTTTTCAAAATGAAAAAAATGGTCGTGTTTTACTATAGATGATGTCCATCAAAGAATCGAATTTTGAACAGGTCAGTTCAATTCTTGGTGAAACTTTATAATGCCCACATATATCTTTGAGTTTTAACTTTTTGGTTGGCTGTTATTTAGCATAAGTCACTTGACAATCATTAGCCTTTATTAAAGTTTCCATTCTTGAAGTTGCTACTTGCAATATGTTTAGGATTTTTGGCCAAGTGATCTGTCCTTTTCCACTCGGCAATAAATGAATATTTCATGCAATCATGATAATCTTATGGTGATGCAAGTTTAGAACCTAGAAGCCCTAATTTGTTTGTTATCCTTTCGATTACTGAACTTCGTGGATAACTTCTGGACTTGGAAGCCGTTAAATATTTAGATTTTCCCTCATTCTTCCCTTTACATCAACAACTATCTATTAACTCAAAGATATATAACATGCAATCGTACAAATCAGAATAAAATAAAGCTTCAGTTTGGAGTTTTTCCAAACAAAAAAATAAAAAATAAAAAGGTTATTTGAAATCAATCTTACGGTGCCCTTATTGTTTTTTATCTGGCTTTCAGGAACTTGATTGAGCTTGACATACAGGACACTGATACGGATGACTTTTGTGGAGGTTGGCTGAGTTGCTTCCCTGAGAATTTTGGTTCACTGGAAGTGCTGAACTTTGCCACCCTTGACAGCGAGGTCAATTTTGATGCCCTCGAGAGACTTGTTAGTCAGTGCAAATCTTTAAGGGTTCTCAAGGTCAACAAGAGTATTACATTGGACCAATTACAACGACTGCTTCTGAGGGCTCCTCAGTTGATGGAGCTTGGTACCGGTTCCTTCCAGCAAGAGCTTTTGCCTGGTCAATTTGGAGACCTTGGGAGTGCTTTCGGCAATTGTAAAAATCTTCGAACTCTTTCAGGTTTATGGGAAGTCACTTCCGTCTATCTCCCTGTTCTTTATGCGGCTTGTGCCAGTCTGACTTTCTTGAACATGAGCTATGCGGCTCTTCGAAGTGTTGAATTTGAAAGTCTTCTTGCTCACTGCCCCAATTTGAGGCGCCTCTGGGTAAGAAACTGACATTTGAGATGTTTAGAGTTTCATCCACTGGACCTTGGACCTCCAAAGCCTTTTTCTAACCATGGATAGTATGTGGTCCTTGAAGACTTTGAAAAGTTATATTTATCAACTTAGCTCTTTGTTCTTTCGCTGTAAATGAAAGTAAATGCATCATGCATAGACATCTTGAGCATAATTCTTATATGTCTGCCTCAATGATACTTGGAAGTGGTGGTATATACTTTGTTGTTCTTTTAATTTCTATGATGGTGTCCATTTTTCTGGATACTTACAGTGCGTGTGAATTTGTGAAAAGTTTCAATTGTACATAGGAATGTTTATGGTCTTCAAACTCTTTGTCGTGATGACTTCAATCTTTCCCTCCCCAAAAGGAAAAAGAAGAGAAGAGAGAAGAAAATCAGGACTAGTATGTTTTGCACTTAATGCTATAATACTAATCTCGTTCTTTCATACTGCAATAACTGACAGCAGCTCACTTACTGAAAGTGCAAGTGCTAATGTATAAATTATTCTTTCGACACAGGTCCTTGATACGGTTGAAGACAAGGGGCTCGAGGCTGTTGGATCCAGCTGTCCCTTGCTTGAAGAACTCCGGGTCTTCCCTGCCGATCCTTATGAGCAGCATCTTCACCGTGGGGTGACTGAGTCAGGTTTTGTGGCTGTATCTCGTGGATGCAGCAAACTCCACTATGTCCTCTACTTTTGCTGGCAGATGACTAATGCTGCTGTTGCCACCATTGTACAGAACTGCCCCAATTTTACCCACTTTCGCCTTTGCATAATGAATCCAGGTCGGGCAGATTACCTCACAAATGAACCCATGGATGAGGCCTTTGGTGCAGTGGTTAAAAATTGCACTAAGCTCCAGAGGCTTTCAGTGTCAGGCCTTCTAACTGATCTGACTTTCGAGTATATTGGGAAGTATGCCAAAAATCTCGATACTCTTTCTGTGGCTTTTGCTGGCAGCAGTGATCGGGGGATGCAGTGTGTTCTGGAAGGTTGTCCAAAGCTAAGGAAGCTTGAGATAAGAGATTGTCCATTTGGGAATGCTGCTCTTCTGTCTGGACTAGAGAAATATGAAACAATGCGGTCATTATGGATGTCGTCCTGTAATGTGAAAATAAATGCATGTCGGCGACTTGCTAGGGAGATGCCGAGATTGAATGTTGAGGTAATGAAAGACAAGGAAGGTGATGATAATCGAGCTGACAAAGTTTATGTCTATCGTTCAGTAGCAGGGCCAAGAAGGGATGCACCACCTTTTGTTCTCACTCTTTGATCGCCTGGAAAAAGAAAAAGATTTCTTGCTTAGTAATTGCTTCTTCTAATAACTTCCTTGGTTAATGACATTCCTAGAAAATGTTGGTCAGTTTGTTAATTAAATACTCTTGTCCAAAACTGTGGGTCGAGTGACTCTTGAAAGTTGTCTTTTTGTATCGAGTCGAGATAAAATTGTTGCTTAAAGAGTATCTTTGGACCCTCGGTGATCGGTCGGTCGGTCGTAGAAATAAAAGAGTATTCATTTAATGAAACTTTATGTATAAACAGTTCCCAATCGGCATCGTGGTCATCGATACAAGTAGCATTAAAATCGGCCTGCAATGACTTATTTGTCAGATAAACTGTGAGAATCATCTTCTCAACTGAATGAAATTTTGATGCTTTATTTCATAATAACTTTTTTATTTTCTTTATATTTGTAGTTTTATTTTTCTTGACCCTTTTTGAGAATCTCTACTATAGTAAAAAGTTTAACTCAACTGAGATTGAGATTAAAGACTCGGATTAGGATTGTTGCCCCGAGTCGAGTTTAGTTATGATGACGGATAATTAAAAATCGCAAATTGAAAGTAAGTTATTCATCATTGACGTCCATAACGACTTATAATGATTCAAGAAATCATATTATTACAAAATTCTATGTATATCTTTTATCTTTATTTCTTAATTATAGAAAGCCGTGAATGATTATGTTTTACCAACTCATTATTATGTTACTACTTACAATATGACACAATTAATTGGATTTTCAATTCTTTATCACTCGAAGTTCTTTAGTGCAATCACTAAATTTTGATGCCTTTTTACGTAAAAATACACGAAGCAGTCAACACCACCACCCAAGTTCCTATAGGTTAGGTAATTTGGCAGAATAAATTATAATGGGAATTTGATTTTGGAATAATAATTTTTTGGAGAATGTGTGGTTAAAAATGTAGAAATTTTTTTCGATTTATGTATAATATTATTTTATTGAAAAATGTATGATTGATAAAACAAAAAATAAAAATAAATTATAATTTAATGGGGGCCAAACAAATGCTAAATAAACATTAATTTCTTTTTCTATTTTGGTAATGCCTAGTTTAGGGATGTCAAAATAGCTCGCGGCGGCTTGGACTCGGCTGGGAAAAAGCCCTAGTCGGGCCAGCTCTTGGCTTGGTGGGACCTAATCGAGGCTCGGGCTGAGCCCCATTTTGGGGCATCGCTCGAGCCAGGTTGGCCCGTGTGGCTCGACGGGCCAGCCTGTGAGCATTAAAAAAAAACAGTAAATTGCCAGCCACTTCTTTTTTTATTTATTTTTAGTTGTAATTTTTTATATGCTAATATTTAGTTATTATTTATAATACGTATAAATTGCACAAATTTTAAATTCTTTAAAAAAAATTTAGATTTGTCACGAATTTCAAAAAAAAAAAAAAAAAACCCAGTCATCGGCTCACTAAGGCCCGAGCCGAAAGCTCGGGTCGAACCTAAAATTTTTGGCCGAACTTTTGCTTTACTTGGCTCGGCTTGGGCAAGAAAAAAGCTCGAACTATTTTTACTCGAGTCGAACCCAAGCAAAAAGTTTCGGCTCGACTCGGCTCGTTTACACCCCTAGCCCAGTTCGATTTAGCGAATATATTGTAAAGAAATTTGGTGAACGATACAATTCACAATTGAAAGAAAGGAATTATATTTTTGATTGTACTGTGTACATCATGACTTGCAAATTTGTTTATCGGCGGATGATGTGGTGTGTTTGATTGGGTCAAAATTTCATCAAACGAATAAATTAAAAAAGAACTCCTTTCTTTTGATGCCTCATCAATCTTTTGAAAATTATGTAAGTGGTGATGTACAATAAAGCATTTTTATGTTAAAGGAGTCAAATATCTAATGGATAAAAAAAGTAATATAATTATAATTGAAATTTCAGGAGAAAAAGAAATTGGTGATAGGAAAAACATTGTCAAAGCATTCGGCTTATATTTCATTGACCTTAAAGTGTCACGTGCCAACGAGGGCTAATTTAGTATTTTCAGTGAAATTACACAAATTTCGTTACAGAAAGAGATAGCGATAGATGAACAGACTCGGTCTTTAGCTTCGTGATAACATCATCAATACAATTCTTGTTTCATCTCCCACCAAAACTCTGAAATCTTGCCGGAATCTGAAATCTTTGCCGGAAAATGGGAAGACATTTTCTTTCAAACCAATGAATTTCAACATGGACGAAGAAGAAAGCAGTGTTAATACAAGAAAACCAGGATTGAAACAAGCTATTGAGAACATTTCTTCGTTGATTTCTCAGTCTTATTCAATCAAGGTTTTTGCAGTGAAATGGCAATCCATACGCGCAAAGCTCGAAGAGCTTCTTACCAACCTCACTGCAATTGAGGATTGTGATTCCGGTGAGAATTTTTCTGTCTCTAGCACATTAGAGAAGATTTTAACAACGCTCAAAGACTGCGACGAACTTGCCCGGCAATGCGTCGATTTATCATATAGTGGGAAGCTGCTCATGAAAAGTGATCTTGATATTGTATCCTCAAAATTGGATAGTCATATCAAGAGAGTTTCTGAAATATATGCTCTTGGTTTGCTCTCAAATGGCTACGCCATAGTGGTTTCAAGGCCTAGTATATCGGCTTCTCGGGATGATATGAGGTTCTATATTAATGATTTGCTGTCCAGGCTCAAAATTGGTAGTGTGGACATGAAGAAAAAAGCCTTGGTTGCCTTCAATGAAGCCATTCAAGAAGATGATAGATATGTAAAAATTGCGGTTCAAATTGATAGTTTCATCAATTACTTGGTGAATTTTCTTGATTTTCAGGACAATGAGGTTCAGGAGGAGGCTTCCAAGGTTGTTTCCTTCATTGCAGGATTTCAGTCCTTCAGAGGAGTATTGATCAGGGCGGGGATAATTTTGCCATTAATTAGAGTTTTGGAGTGTGGTAGTGATTTGAGCAAAGAATTAGCAGCAATCTGTTTGAATAAACTCACAGAGAATTCGGATAATGTTTGGTCAGTTTCTTCTCATGGTGGAGTGTCTATACTGTTGAAAATATGTAGTAATGGGGATAATGCAGCTGAATTGGTTAGCCTGGCTTGTGGGGTGTTGAAAAATCTCGTCGGGGTTGAAGAAATTAAGAGGTTTATCGTTGAGGAAGGGGCGATTCCGTTGTTTGTTAAGCTTGCCAGGTCTAAAGATGAGATTACACAGATAAATTCACTTGATTTTCTGCAGACTATGGCTAATGGGGATGAATCAATCAGGGAGGCGATAGTAAAAGAAGGTGGAATTCGCGCATTAGTACGTGTATTGGATCCTAAATCATCTTTTTCATCAAAGACAAGAGAGGTGGGATTTAGAGGAATTGTGAATTTATGTTTCTCATCTGATGATTCTTTGAATATGCTAATCAATTATGGATTTATGGATCATATACTTTATTTTCTTCGATATGGGGATGTTTCACTTCAAGAATTGGCATTGAAAGCAGCATTTTGGCTATGTGGAACATCAGAGGCGGCCAAAAAGGTAATGGGTGAGGCAGGGTTTATGCCGGCTCTTGTTAAACTTCTCGACTCAAAACCATTCAAAATGCGCGAATTGGCAGCTGAAACGCTCTCTAGCATGGTAATTATATCAAGAAATCGGAAAAGATTCGTGCAGAATGATCAGAATGTTGGCTTGCTTATGCAAATGCTTGATCCAGGTAAGGTCAATTCAGGTAACGAAAAGCTCTTGCTTTCTATATTGATGTCAGTGACTAGTTGCAACAGTGCAAGAAAGAAGATTATGGATTCTGGCTACTTGAGGAATATTGAAAAGCTCGCAGAGGCCGAGGTTTCTGATGCAAAAACGATCATTCGAAGATTATCATCGAGTAAATTCCGAAGTATCTTGAGTGGGATTTGGCATTCTTGAATTAATGCAATCCCATCTTTATCAAATTTTGTTTTGTATATCTACATATTAGTTCCATTTGAGTAAATTAAATTCAGATAATGCTACTTATTTATGCAAAAGGGCTATAGAATATGATTTTTTTGGTTTAGACTGTGACCATAAACATGATTCCAATACTGCAGTTTCGACAGATACAGAGTGTTATTTTAAGTTAGCTGGAATTCTTGCATGGAATTGTGCTCAACTGCACATGTGAAGAGCATGAATTGGCGTACAAATTAACAAGATCTGCCTCATCCTGTCTTTGTTTCTCTTCTATTATTTCTTTGTTGTGCATGTTTATCTTGTACGACCTTGATATGATCGAAGAGTCATTTTTGTGGGTCCAAGCGAAAGAGAAGCTATACTATAAGCATGTCGTTTGGGAGATCTCGTGGACTGCCAAATTGATTGGTCTTGATGCCCTAATGTCTTAAACAAGATAATTCCCAAAATTCATGCACCATCTTCAGTTTCAACAACTTCAATGCCATTTATTGGGAACTATTGTTTTTCTTGAAAACTTAGAAAAGACTTTTCCCATGTAGAATGTACAAGGAGTTTGGACCACATTAAATTTCTTGCATATAGGCAGGCGAATAATGCTATTTGTAATCGACAACTATAATAATCGTCCTAAGTGGCATCCCATGTGGCAACTTGTTATTTGAGACGTTAATTTTATTGTTTCAAATAACAAGTTAAAGCCTCGATAACAAACTAACACATAGAATGACTATTGTCGTCACTAATTATGATTAACATTACTCATAGGCAAGCACATACAAGCCTTTAATAGCGGGCAATGCCTAGAATGAAGTTAGGTATGGGCTCTGTGTATGTGCATTGATTTGGAGACAAGTCCATAGAACCTCGTAAAAATATATGAAGAAATGAAGAAAAAACTTAAAAAGGGAAGGCATCAATGAATCAGCAACCCTAACAATCACAGATAGTAACAAGCGAAAATGAATTCACTTATTCACAAGTTTCATTCAAGCAATCGACAGGTGACAAAAGAACGACATTTGATTCTTTACACACCCTTTAAATACAAAGGTAAATCGATTCAATCATTGTTTTGCAAATGTAAACCACCCTTCTGAATTAACACGACTCGATAATTTAGACAAACTTAGTAAAATAGTTTATTACAAACAAAGTACTCTTGAATTTATACCTCCCCACATATGCAGACCCATTGGCCTATAAACAGATCGCCACAATCAATATTACGATTAATGGCATAGAATTTATCTTTGGACAAGCCAAAAGTTTGTACAAAAAGAGCGCCTGTATCCCCTTTTTCTACTCCCAAAACCACATAGCAGGTTGGACTTGAATCATTAGGCTCAACCGCAGTGAATCAGATTCAACATGTAAATAGTATTGCAAACTGAAACACGAAAAGAGAAATTGTTCAAGTAAGACTTACATTGTTAGTCAGGCATTTAACATATCATTAAATTTCCGCATGCTCAAATCTCAATCAGCACGACACATAATATCAAAAGACGAATAAAGAATTAATAAACTCACCATGTATTCTTTCATGAGAGGTTGCTAAGGCTCGAAATTTATGGACTTTCTTGTTTTTATCAGAAATATTGGACTGGCTAATGTTGTCATCAACATTTTCACCCTTGACCATTGAAAACAGAATAAATGACATAGTCAAAAGTATCAAGCAACCGCAAGTAATGCAACTGTTTTTGCCATGTTTCTAAATCTTAGCTGGAATAATCTTTTTTTTTTATAGGTCTTAGCTGGAATAATCTTAATATAGTTATTCCCATTACCTCTCATATATACACATATATGCTAGCATAACCCAACAATTGTACAACTACAAAATGACATTGAAAAGAACAATGTACAAGAAAATGTTAGCATTTGAAACATACTCATACATGCGTTCTTTTTATATATGTTGACACGTATCCCGTATTACTTAGCGGATTATTTTAGGTGGTTCAGTTTCAATTCAGTATAATTATTTGTGGCTTTAAAAATTTGTTTTACAGAATATGTAATTTTGGAAACTTTCTGAAAATGAATGACAAACTTCCCAAAATTTTAGATATAACTTAATTCTTATTTTTATGATTATAATTAAATCTATGTGTGGTTATAAAATAATATTATTCAACATTCTTGTTTTCTAAGAGGAAATGAAAGCAAAACTAAATTTATTGAAAACTTCAATAGTTTCAACATTCAAATTAACCTTGTGATTCTTTTACACAAGTTCCAAAATGGAAGAGATTTTCTTGTACTCTAGTTATTGCCCCTTTCTCTTATTTCTATTGCAATAACCCCACTATTTTCCACCTAGCCAAGAATGTGCCAAAATACAATGAAATTGCTATTCTAAACAACAATGTAAAAAGACAATTTTAATTATTAATGATATGTATCTCATCGTGCGATTAATTGTTGAGATTTTACAGTATGTCTGGGTGTTTCTACCTACATTGGTAATCAAAAAAGGTTCATAGGCAGTGATTAAACTCTTATCAATTATTAGGGACAGTGGTTATGAGGGAGTTCCCTCTGCCTCCACCAGAATTAATCTTGTTTAATTTTTGTCATCGTAATAGTTTTTTTTGTCAACAAGATTGCCACCAGCTTATTTAATTTATACAAATCAAATTACAAGATATAAAAGAACATGTACACAAAATGCCACTTCATCGAGTATTCTTGCTTTAGATAAACTGTAAGTGTTCAAGCCAAAATATTTTCTAACATGTATAGGTAATAGACATTTGCTTGTCATTTTCTGGTATAGCAGCCCCTATGGCCCTAGAAATTCTTCACAAGGAGATTCACTTAAAAATGACGAAACGCTGCAAAAAAGATGTGGAAGTTCTAAAACACAATTTTTTCCTCCCATATAAAGAAATAAAATCACATTATCTATAGAGTCAATATCAGTTACATATCCAACTCGCAATTGTATAGCATTAACAGAGGAGTTGAGTTTCTCCTTAAAAAGTTTTTTGAGTAGAACATCCTTTAACATCATAATTAAATACACCAATGAAAAGTTAAGTGCAGAAAATTCTGGCCAAAGTAAAAGACTTTCAAGAACAACACACCTCCAGTCACGCCGAGTCTACCCCGTCCACTTGTTGTCGAGCAAGGTATCTTTCTCTTCTTTCTTTCTATAAAACAGAGTTCAGGAGAAAAGGGATAAATATAAAGGAATGTGAAAGTCAAAATCTTACAAGAAGAATTTCCTAATATTAAAAGATAGCTCACCCATTCATCGATGACAAGTCCTTCACCAATCAACTTCGGATTGGAGTCTTCTGGAGGCTTCTTGCGAGCTTCAAGTTCAGCCTCGGCCTCAGCCAATTGGCGATTTAATTTCTCTAGAGCCTTCATTAAGCAGATATAATCTTACAAATCAGCATTTCCAATGCAAATCTTTTCTTGTTTGTCTATAACAAATATATGCAGAAAAATTTGCATCCAACTATAGTAAGACGAACATGATGCATTGGATTGCATAGTATTTAGGACAGCAGATTCCTTACGGGGCTAGGGCGTTCAACGTCTAGAAACACAACTCGAAGTATCTGCTCCACCAACACTTGATCCTTCTGCTCATCAAACTGAGACAATACAACATGAATGAGATTAGACCAAACTGGAATGAAATTTAAAGAGAAATCTTCAATGCACAAATATAAGAGTTAATAAAAATGTGTGATATCTCTATATCTAACCAATTGGTGACATACATGAAGCATTAGCACTGAGAAATTAAGTTGAAGTCACTTTTCTTTTGATGATAGCATTTCACAATAATGATGGCCAGTTTCTTATTGATATATTTCCTCAGCTGACATCACAATTCAACTGTAAGTCTAGAAATCCTACAGGGATATGATCATGATAGTTGATAACTAATTTGAAAAGCATTGGAGTGTGGAAATGATAGCACAAGAAATTATCAACAGAAGAAGAATGTGACGAACCAGCTCTGATACGTAATCAGTTCCTTCTTTCACCTTTAGGCTCATGATTTTGAACTTCACCTTGCACTTCTGATCCACTGGTTTTTCATTGTTTTCTGGGGGTTCTACAAACTTGAATACTAACAGAACAATTGAAACCCAGGAAACGTAGTTGTGGAAGTCAATTTAACATCAGAAAAAGGGAAAAAAAAAAAGCAAAAAATCATGGTCAAAGTATCTTAATTAAGTTTCTCAATAAATATAGGGATTCTCTTCTACCAGAAAAAGGAACTGGCAAATGCACGCGTTAAATTATTACCTGTTGCTATTATACTCTCACCAGGAGCAAGAATGGCCCCAGGAGGACGCATGAAACAGCTCTTTGGTGCAGTTGTTTGGAACTAGAACAACAATGACAATACATTATCAGGTAGAAGAAGAAGCGACAATAAAAAAAATATAGCAAAATACAATGTCGTGTTAGCCTAAATCAAAATCAAGCATATTTGAGACCAAATAATCAATAACAAATTTCAATTCTTCATCTACTTAAAGAAAAAACTGTAAATGAGACAGAGAGGCGGGTAGAGAGTGAACAAATAAAAGAAAACTTCTCACTTTCCATACCTTGAATGCTACATGAGACTTGCTTGTATTTTTAATTTTAATAGCACTTTGCACTTGTTTTCCAGGTTCATCTGCACGGAGTAGAAGGAAACAAGAAAATCATTACAGAAAAATAAAAAAGAATTCTGTGAGTAATTGTTTTATCAATTATCCTGTTCCAGAATGTTAACATTTGCTGAATGCAAAAAGTATGAGTTACTGCCACTATTCAGGAAAAAGTAGAAGTTCTAGAAGAGGTGCATACAAGCTCGTGTGTGCGTATGTGGCGCGTGAACTAGGTTACTGGTTTGTACCCACTGCCACAAGGTTCCCCTGTCCTATCTTTTCCTATTTTCTCAATTCTACCATAGTTTGATCTTGCAGCTCTCAATATAGCAACTTTTCCAATTCATTGTTACTTCATTACCTAAGCACATGAAAATTTGGAACGTGTTTTTTTCTCCTCCGACAACTAACCTTCGTGTACATATGCAATAAACAAACATAGGCAGAAAAAGACACTTTCTTTTGTTCCTGTTTCCTTAACTATATAAGGCCAAAACTTCTTCAGTCTCTCCTTCCAAACCCCACATTTGACTCGAAACAAAAGAAGACAAAAGAAGAGTGACCAGAGAAAAAAAAGGAAAGATTGGTGCTTTTGAAGCAACACTTTGCTGAAATACCGTGTTAAAACTCCAATTTACAGCTAAATTGTAACTGCATGACATGAATTTTCCCTTGTTTTCCTCCTGATTTCGGAGTCAATATATCCCGATCAGATGTTCAAGGAGAAAGAAGTTAATTTTGTATATGATCATGATTTTCTTGAAAGCCTTCCATTTTTCTACAAGAACTTCAAAATCGAAAAATTTATTTAAAAAAATCAATTTAATCCATATTTTATAGCTATAAAAAAAATCAATTCCAATCCATCTATCAAAATCACACACAGATCAATCCTAATTCAAATAGATAAAACCTAATTTTCAAATAAATATGAGCATATAAAAAAATTCCAGTAAGTAGAAGTCGAATTTCAAGAAAAATAGTCCAAGAAGAGTAGAAATCGTCCGTACAAGGAAAATAAAGCTTGTTAGGGGGATCGAGCTTCAAACGACGCCGTGTGAGGAGCAGAGATCTAGCAACGGAAGAAACCGAGGAGGGAGCATTTCCTTGAGCACTCGATCCCTCCACCTGAGAATGGCTGTTGTTATAGTAACTGAGTTGATGCTGATGCTGATGCTGATGATGAGGAAAAGTAGAAGAAGAAGATGCCGTCGTCGAGTTAGAGTTTCGGAACGGTAGCTTGAAGAGGCCCCATATTTTTCCGTCTGATGAAGACGTTTTTTCATCCTCGATTGCCATTTAGCCGGAATTATCCGTCGCCGGAATATGTGTACTCCGTCGTTTTTGGTGGCTCGGATATATTCTGCCTTTATTGAGTGACTTTTGAAAAGCTCTCAGTTGGAGCCTGGTGGGGATAATAAGGAGCATGTAGCTATTGATATAACGTTTTTTAATATACAGTTGCGTGCTTGCGATTTAGTTCAAATGGAGTGGAAGATAACCTAAAACGCACTTTATCCAAGTCATTGACTCTCAACCAACCCCGTTCCGCCTTGCAATTTCCGTTTCCATTCCCGCCATGGATGTGCTTCGTTACTCGGTAGGCTCTCGATTTCCTACAACTCACCGCCGTAGTTCATTCCGTGCACTTCACCGCCAATGCTTCTTTGCCACAAGGTTATCCACTGGACTCCTCATCCGCTCTCGTTCCGATTCCTCTCTATCCAATCTCTAGGGTTTCATTTCATATTGCATTAATATTCATGTTTTTTGAGTTATTTTTAGGTCGAATTTAAGCCTTCCGTTTCCAGAACATAATGCAAAGCACTATAAAGAGCTCCAAGCAGCTATCAAAGTTGTCGAGAGAGCTTGTCGTCTCTGCGTTGATGTAATTTCCTATTCGTCTTCTTTTCCATTGCTAATGCAGTTTACTTTTGAATATGAAACTTTCCATTAATGATTCTTAGGTGCAAAAATCTTTGTTCTCAAATGATGGAAAAGTTGTGCAAAAAGTTGATCGGACACCAGTTACGGTTGCAGATTTTGGAGTTCAGGCTCTTATCAGTTTGGGTAATTTCTCTATAAGTTGCTTCCTGACAAGTTTTACAAATTAAAAAACAGCTCATTCTATATTCATTCACTTTTCAGTTCTGTTTTCTTCAACATTGCAGAGATGAGCAAACTATTTCCTTCTATTCCTTTGGTGGCTGAAGAGGACTCGGCGTTTTTGCGTGAAAATAATCTTGTAGATGCTGTCGTTGAAGTGGTCGCAGATAAATCCTCTTCAGGAGATAAACAGCTAAGTCAAGATGATGTTCTAAAAGCAATTGACAGAGGGGGGAAGGATGCCTATGTGTTTGGATCTAGACCAGCTACTTACTGGGTGAGCTTACGTTTGCATTTGGTATAGGTCATTTAATTCCATATTAATGGTAATCTAAACGTTTTACAAAGAGGGTGATATTGAAGGCAGATTTCCTTAAAATAGATAAATAAAATCAACGGTGTTTTGGCATTTCAACCAGAGAAAAATGAATCCTCCAAAATTTGGTAGAAATTGAAAGACAAACAACTAAGGGGATGGGGTTCTTCCTACGTGATTTCAGTGCGTGTTTTGTGGTTTTGCTGCTATGAAATTGCCGTGTAGCAGGGCGTTGTCACAGATGTATGTCATTGACTAGCCGTCTAACGCTGATGTCACTCGTGCATGTTTACATTTTATTTTATTCTCGTCATTTTCTAAAGCTTGGTCCAAAGCATAAATTTTATAGCCTTCTTGCAGGTATTGGATCCTATTGATGGGACTCGGGGATTCGTGAAAGGTAGTGAAGCTCTCTATGTGGTAAGTTCCGTTTTTGCTTGTTTCTATCTCCTCCTCCTTCCATATTGGGTTACTTTAAACCTCTTCTTGTTTTCGGTCTTGAGAAATAAAGTATTGCTTGTTTCTGTTTCCCCCTCCTTCCATGTAAGGCTGCTTTAAACCTCTTCTTGTTTTAGTCTTGAGAAATACAGTAGTTAAATTCAGGTTTTTTCAAAGCAATGATGTGTGTGACATTAACTTATTTTCTATTTGCTATGTAACCATAAAATTGGGAGCCTCTTTCAGTTTACACCATTTGACTGTGAATTACATTTTGTGCAGGCATCAGTGATGTAGAGCTTAAATGCTTAACCTGAGGAAATATTACATCAAAAATTTCGGAAGTACTTGATATTTTTATCTGCATTCTGAACTGAATATACATGGATCAGTTACAAATTATCTCTATACTTAATCCATCACTCCAGTTCTTGTTTTTGAGTTATATTGACATAGAATTCCTTTTGATATCTCCCCGTCAACGAAAATCTGCAAATCAGGAACCAATAAATCTGTTTAACATGGGAATATGCTTGTTTTGACTATTTTGTTAATAGCTTCTATGTATTTCTTAATTTCATTTTGGTGCTTAGCTAAGAGCATTGCTGAAACTTTCAGGTAGGTTTGGCTCTTGTAGTTGAAGGTGAGATTGTTTTAGGCGTCATGGGCTGTCCTAACTGGCAAGAAGAGTATTCTGGCAAATTCACCAGTAATATACAGGAATACAGTAATACTGCAACTAGATCAGGGGTCATTATGATATCTCATGTTGGGTGTGGAACATGGAGAAGACAATTATGGAATACACAAATTGGTGACACCAGAATTCCTCAAAATTGGATCAGGTGCTTTGTTGATGGGCATCACCTCATTCACGAGGCACGTTTTTGCATTCCAGAAAGTCAAACCTGGGAGTCGATGCCATTATCAAGTAAATTTAATGCGACGACTGATGCTGAGTGTGTTGAGGAGAAACAGGTTCTTCTTGTGCAGACTTGCTGTGGAAGGTATGTCTCTTCCATTGTATGCCAAGCAAATTTCTC
Organism: Fraxinus platypoda; assembly: GCA_903798405.1. Taxonomy (NCBI): domain Eukaryota; kingdom Viridiplantae; phylum Streptophyta; class Magnoliopsida; order Lamiales; family Oleaceae; genus Fraxinus; species Fraxinus platypoda. The sequence goes on from CAIGRT010162831.1 coordinate 15,591, forward strand.
TTCTGAGCACATTATTGAATATTCCTTAATTTTGACTTGGCTCAATGTGGAAATACTCATGTTGCATGTTTTGTGTGCATACATATTAGGGGAGTGTGGATTCAAATAAACATTGATTGATCATCGAGGTTGATTAGTAGAGCTAAAGCTAGGATGACGTATTTATATGAAGCCGCCACATCTTTTACTTCGGATGTGTTTGAGCCACATTACTTTGGAAGAATGTATTTTGGAATAGTAGATTGATGGAGAATGTGTGGTTGAAAAAGAAAGAAAAGTTATTGGTGTGATGGAAAATATTATTTTATTGAAGATTGAGTGGTTGAAAATGAGAAGAAGAATGATAATGAAAATTTTAATGTGGCTCAAACAGGGGCTTCATCTTAATTGAACCTGTATTTGAGAAAATAAGGTGTAAATCTTTCCAACTTTTGAATCACCTAGTTATATTTGAATGTTGTCTCTAACATTCTGTAATCTTGTTTTTCAGTTGCTTTATGCGCATGATATTTGTTTGCCTGTATCTGTGTGTCATCTATTGACATTAGAAAACTTCCAAAAGCTTGCATTGTTTATCATACTTCATTGTAAACATGTGCAAAAGCATCCTGCATAACTCTTCTTATGGAAGCTTCAGGTTGCTACCTTGCTGGTGGAGTTTCTAACTTACATTACATCCTCCATCCCTTTCCTGAATAACTCTCAGGGGAAAGTTCAAGAGAAGGGGAAGGGAAGGTAGGGGGAGGCTGGAGGGATTGGACAATCAGGCAACTGGTTGGGGGAATTTGTTGTTATTTTACTTTGACGATATAATTTCTCATGGTAAAGGTAAGGACATTTTAGTAAAATAGTTATGATCTGCACTTGTACAGACTATTCCCCCACCCCCACCCCCAACTCCTGCAAGAATGGAACTGTGTAATGCCGCATTTGTTCATAGGAGGTGGTCGTGGAGTAAGAAATCCCCTCCCTTTTGATCCCCCCAACCAGAGAGGCCCTAAGATCTTTCATCAAACTTTTAGGTGAACAATTATTATTATCCTCCTCTTGTGTGTCATTAGTTTGTGTATCTGGGATCACTGGTTTGAGCAGTTACTCCACTTCCCTCCCCCAACATTGCCAGAATTTGTAAAATTTCTCTTTAGTATTTTGTGGTGATACTAGATAATTGTACACCATTTTTTCATTTACATGGGGTTAATAATGATGAATCTGAAGGAATAACCTTCTGCTTCAATGGGAGGAGTGGCATACGAGGCATGTGCCCTATGATGCCTTATTGACTCGGTGTCTACCCTCTACTATGCTCATGGAAGTCGTTTTTTTACTTTCATAATCCACATGGTGATCTGTGTTGTCATGCTCTACATTTGAAATGCAGCAGAATATTTTTCTCCTTTCTTTGTTAAAGAAGAAACATCTGTTTGTATGTCTTGAATGTCAGATGTTAGATTATTGCCTTGGTTGATATATGAATTTTACGTTGTACATGATTCTTCTGCATGCCTTGTGTGTACAGTCTCTGTAAATATTTGATGGTAGCCTCTGGAAGGGCATCTGTTTTCTTTCAGCGTTCAAAGACTCGAAGAACAATCAAGGTATTATCCTAGTTTCTGGTTATCTCTGAATAACTGTAACGACACAATTAATGTTTAATCTCGTCAATAATATATAGGTCTGGGATCATGCTGTTGGAATCATATGTGTCCATGAAGCGGGAGGAAAGGTATGTTGCACTACATTTGCTCTCCATGTGGATGTTTCATTAATTCAGCTTGCAGGCAAACAATTTCATTTTAAAGGGATGGGTGTCAGCAATCCTTAGTATTTAATCTTATTAAGTCATCATAACCTGTTGGATCCAAGTATTATGCATGACAAATGATGATCATCAAGCTTCACCTCTTTTTCTCGAAGGACGACAATAGAAGGATGGTCTGCAGTTTACGAAGGAAATGATTTCTTTAGTATTATGAAATTCTTATTGTGATTCTTATTACTCCCTCCGTCTCATTTATATAGGCTCGTTTTCCTTATTTTCTTGTCTCAATTATATAGTCTTGTTTCTTTATTAAAAATGTTTTGTTTTGTTCGTTTACTAATATAAACCCTTATTTCTTTACTACTTCCAATAATAATTTACTACTAGTTATTGATAACTAAATGAAGGTAAACTAGGAAAGTTTTTCGCAAAAATTGCTTTTCCAATAACATTAAATAAGATTTATTAATCCATGTGAAAAACAAAACAAGCCTATATAAAAGAGACGGATGGAGTATATAGTATCATATTTCTCACCTATTTGCACTATAGTCAACTCTGCAAAAAGATATTGTCCACAAGCTATGGTTGTGATTTGTTGTTTAAAGCAGACACCAACTATTGCTTTTTTTTCCTACAACCTTTCGTCAAATAAAAAGATATGCTCAAGAATTTTTGTTTCTGACTGAATCACACACTTCTTGTGTTTTAAACTTTTGAACATGAGCAGGGTGTTAGCAAGAGGTCTTTTACATAGTTTCTGTACACACGAATTATATGTGAAAAGAAGAGCTTTTGGGGATTAGTCGTGATGTAAGACCATTATTGTAGTCGCCCCCACCCAAAAACTCATGCTCATATATTTTAAAATTCTGCAAGTTTTTGATGTGAGGTCCCTACAGAGAATTATGATCGACTCAAATCTTATACCTCAAAAACAGCAACCTAGTTTCTTCCTTTTTTGATCTCCCACTAAATAATAGAGGATGTGAGGACCGTGTTGTGATTCTATTCTCTTGAGGCTCTTCGAGATTTCTACATGGGCAGTCCCCCGTAATAAACTGTGGCTGGAATAAGTCCATGTCATCGAAATCCCCTTAGCGATAGGAGATTTATGGTGGAGCCGTGGAGGGTACCTTTATTGATTTGGATGTCGTCATCTCTCTTCACCTGCATTATATGATATATTTTGTTTTTATGGACTGTTAATCTCAACTAAAAAATAAAGCAGATGTTCTTTAATGTAGGGTTGAATTTTATTTTTGTAGGTTGTCAACTATGTCGTAGAAAAGATGGTTCTTGATAAGCCATTAGATAGTATGAATGTGGATGAAACCTTTGCTCCAGGGATGCCAGGAGGTCAGATTCCACCCCCAGTTGGAGATACTTCTCTCCTACCTGGACTCAAACCTAGGCAAAATCTCAAGCCTTCCATTGAAATCTTGTGTAATAACCAGGCAAGTTTCTGCAGAGATGATTGTGATAATGAAGCTAATTTATAATTTTAAAGAGAAATTCACATGTTACATACTATCGGTTCTGTTTGTATGCTGGGAGGAATATGTTCCATTTATAGATAAAATGGAAAGAATATTTTCAGAATTGTTATACAATGGAACCATTTTCTAAGATGTGTGTATTGAATTGGTCAAAACTTAAACAATCTCTTTAATTGGATACTTGGAACATGTAATGACAATTTTAAAGTGTTATAGATCTTCAGTATCCAATATTCTCTCATTGTTAAGAATAATATTTTATTTTTGCCTATGGCTACTGTACAAGTATAATTTCTTGAGAAGCACCTGAAGCAAGTGTTGCCTGTAGTTGACAAAATCTCAAATGTTTCTACTGAATACTGCACCCAAATACAAATGTAATTTTTATGGTGCTCCTTCTCTATTGCATTTCTGTCTCCTTTTCACCTATCCCCCTTCAGTTATCATAAATGTTAATCTTTCATTAATAAGGTTTATGTGGTCCATGATTATCATTGAACCTTTCCCAAATCTAGATATCTGTTTTATGGAACAAAATGTATTTGAGTGCCGCCTCTTCCTCTCACATCTTAAATGATAAAAAAGGAATCATTTTGTTTATATATAAGTACTGAACTTCTCTGGTAATCCCCAGGTACTATCTCCTGACATGAGCTTAGCCACTGTCCGGGCTTATATATGGAAGAAACCTGATGACCTTGTTCTCAACTACAGAGTGGTGCAGGGATGGTGATGGATGACTTAAAGGTGATACTTCATTATAAGGTGTATGCTGGTTATTATTCAACGTTTCAATTTCAATTAAGCTTCATTTCCTTATTTTGGAATTTGTTGTGCTGTTTGTATATTGTAAATTAGAGGTGGCAATCTGGTACTGGTTAAAATGACCTAAATCCATTTGCAATTTTATGGGTTGGGCTGCTTATATTAATCTACGGGTCAAGTTTGGTTGGGTTTTCTTAAACCTGCTGATCACAGTTAAAAATGGGCTGTGCAGCATTTGCAGTCTTAAAAGTCACAAATCACCAGCATCATGTACTCTGGTCTTAACATAAAGATTTGGAGGACAGAGACGAGGGAAGCTGCTTAGGTGTTAATGACAATAATGTCTTCTAAAGCCGAAACTTTTATGTGTTTGTGTAAGGTCTATTGTGAGTTAAGGGGGCAACTGACGAGTCAGTAATGACTACCTGGGGGTTGCTTTGTTAAAGGGAGTTACTGTGATGTTTCTGAAAGGTAGAGAGGATCTTAGTTCTTCAGTTTGAAGTGACCTTGGAAAGGAATTGTTTGAAATTGATATTGTTTATATGTAAAAAATGGAAAACGTTAAGCATTATTGAGTTGTGCTTGTAATTAATTCTGACAGAAAAATATAGTGACTAAAATAATGAGCTCATGCTTGCTAGAGTTTCTCCGTAGGTTTCAAAGCTTCAGAGCCACATTAGATTGAGTTGAGAGATTAATGCAAACCATTAGATCATGATGTAAATGAGAGAGTTGGTTTCAGCTCGTTTTCCACCGAATTAATACTTCCCCCAACCCTCGCAATTGTTGAGCATACAAATGTTGTTTAGATCATGAGTTGGCACAAGAAAAAGCACGAAAACTGTTTGTCAGTATCAATGATCAATATCTTAGAATAGGATGAATAGAAGAAGGAACTTTTTTTCACTATCCCAATTTCTTTTTGGTATTGAAATCTCAAAAAAATCAATAAATGCTGGATGTGAAAATTTAAAACAAGTCATTGAAAACTAGAAGAGGATCCACACGTGGTACTAAAATTTAATTGATTGTGTAAAAAGTAAGACGGAAGTCACTCTAGATTTGAGTCTTTCTTTTCTCAAGGTCTGCTTCTTTTTCTGGCCTATAGGTGGGCACCTCCTTAGACTGGATTAGATTGGATATAGGATTAACTTCGAAAAGACATACCATTAGGATGTGTGTGACCCCTTTTGTGGCTTCAAAAGCTCTTTTAGTAACCCTACTAATCATTTTGTCCAATTGCTTAGTGTACAGGCTCTAATAGCTGAAATCCAATGAATTCTTGACTACTGAGTTTAAGTAATTAGTTTTAGACTAGCCCAGCAAAAGTCTAAAATCGCACTTTGAACCATGAACTAGTTGAAGAAACTTACAAACTCCATAAAACTAATCAGGAGCTAGGCTTCAAGATCAACAAGCACAATGGTCTATCAGATCATCTCCAATGGTGGTGTAAAATTGGATATAAATTGGTTTCTTCGAAACCACTTTTGCATCCTCATTTACATCACGGTGTGTCTAACTTTAAATTTTGCTCCAATGGGAAGATCTAAATTCACTTTTTGCCTCTCGTAGATGTTTTTCTGCCACATAATGCAATTTCCATTTCCTTTTCATCTCCCCATTGGAAACGGTTCTGGCCTTTGGAGATCTAAATCACAACTTAGATCTATTTTACGCCACACGATTGGAGATGCTCTCACCATTGAATATCCATAATTAGATATAGGTGTAAAGACAAATTTATTCTAATTATCTTTATTCTGATGTCATATTTTTTTGGCTAATGAAATGATTAATTGTGATATAATGGTAGATAATTTTTTTGTAAACTCTAACTAAACTACTGAGAGTTAAGATTTATTTGAGTGCTGAAAATGCGCAAAGGGATATGCGCCTTTCATCAGAATCATGGATTCCATATTGTGAAGATAATCGTGTGCTCGGGATTTTAAGATACTGAACTATTGATCACTCTTTCAAAGAAATATTGGGAATTCTCAATTTCTCAAAAACTTGTGAATGGAATGGATGACAATTTTTTAAATGTGGTAGTAAGATAATAAGGTTTCTCAGATCATAGCTCCAGCCACCTTTCTTTGCACCATAGCTTCCTCGTGTTCAGGTGTTTATGCCTTTGTTTTGTACATACCATCTGTACACCTCAATTTCTAATTATATATAATTTGTAAGTATACTTATTTTCTGCAAGTATACAATGAAACTGTTTTGAGCATCTATTTCTGTTGCTTGTGTCATGTAGACTGGAAATGGCATATGGTTGCGGAGTTACTTTGTGCACGTAAAATTCATGGGAGTTGTGCATTCTTCAGGGAATGCTTGCTGTGATCATAAAATTATTTTGCCTGTCCGTAAATCTTGGAAACCAATCAGATGCCAAATTTAGCAAATACCAAGTTTCTCGAGTACTGGCGAGCTGTACTAGACAACGAGCTTTCTGGAAATGTTGCAACTTTCAAACTTGGAATGAGCTAAACTCGCATGTGGCAAGGGGAATATGATTTTGATGACTTGTGTACAGGTACTTAGAGGGGATACAATCTCTTTGCAAATACTACCCTGTTGTTAGTGATGCTGATTAAATTTTTACTGGAAATGTCAATTTAGTTAATAGTATTTACTATTCTTAATAACTTCAATTTTGTACATTATTTATCTTATTAGAACTTCAAGTAAATGAGGATATGCACCTGTGCATTCACTGGTATAAATGGCTGCAATTTTTAGCGTTGGTTGAAGTCACTTACTGGTGAAACTTCTACCCCTTTTTGTTGCAGATTTATAATGCTTTAAAGTTGGGAATTCAAATGTTTAATGATATTGATTATGGGTTAAAGTATTGTTGGACTCCTATACCAGATAACTTGTGAAGACTGATATAACCCTTGTATGACTGGGTTAAAATTAGATTTTTAAGTAGATTTTAACAAAAGTTGATGATATTTGTAGTTGAAAAGTTGCGAGTCTTATAAAATATGTGGTTAAAATTAATTATTGACTTTGACTTAAATTTTGGTCAACGTCAAACAATTTCTCCAATTACTCTTTAGTGCGTTTAATTGCTAATATTTTTCATGGAAAATGTGTTTTTTATCACTTAATTTCCTACTTTTGTATTGTTTGATTGATAATTTTTTCCACGAAAAATATTTTCCTTCTTTTGGTCACGTGATTATATTTTCCTTAAAAACAAGGAAAATATTTTTTTTTATTGGGAGGTGGTTTTGTTTTTCAATATAATTCACCCTCTCTCTTTCTTTCTCTCTAATTTATTTATTCTCTCATCTACCTATCAATAAAAAAATAGACAAGTAAAATATTTTGAGGTTGAAAAATAAATTAGTCAAACACATTTAGCTCCCGTTTGGTGCACATTTTGAAGGTAAGAATGCATTTTTACTGTTGATGTGATGGGGAATATGTGGTTAAAAAAGAAGGAAAAGTTATTGATGTGATGAAAAATATTATTTTATTGAAGAATGTGTGGTTGAAAATGAGTAGAAGAATGAGAATGAAAAAAATAATGTGGACCAAACAGGGGCTAAAATGAATGGGGAATATGTGGTTAAAAAAGAAGGAAAAGTTATTGATGTGATGTAAAATATTATTTTATTGAAGAATGTGTGGTTGGAAATGAGTAGAAGAATGAGAATGAAAAAAATAATGTGGACCAAACAGGGCCTTAATTAATAATTTTTAGGGATAATTGCAGCAAAAGTCCCAAACATTTGAAACATTAGCAGACTTTTTTCAAACATTTGATTTGTTGCAGTCGTCACCACTAATCTTTTCAAACATTGTAGGTGAGGTATTTTTGGATGTTTTCGTCAAAGATATCGTCAGTTGACCGAAAAAAATTAACGTTTGACCATTTTTTACCAATGAAATCAGGATAAAACGGTAATTTTATAATATTACCATATAAAATATAATTCAAAAAAATTAAAAAATAAAAAAAGGAAAAGAAAAATACTGTTTATCTTCGCCCCCCCTCCCCACTTCACTTGCAGCCTTCTCCATCAAACAATTCGTCCTTCCTGAAATGGTCTCCAATAACCTATCCCAATCCCCAAAACACCTAAGTATCTTCAAAGTTTTCAAAATCTTGGATGCAATAATCAATGGGCCAAAACACTGCCCATTATGATGCTCCTCAAGTACGATCGATTTAAGCAAAGAACCCACGGTTCCCAGGCCAATTGGCTCGACAGCAAAACTATCTTTGATTCCCCTCAAGCACCTGACAGAGAGTTCTTCCAGGGAAGAACAATTGTTTAAAAGGGCATTTATTCCCTCAGACCCACACGATGGGTTCATTGCAGAAGATGCATTTCAATCTGAACTTAGTTTTTGGAAAAAAAAAAATCAATGGATTTGCATATATTTTCCTTCTCTTGCAACTTTTTCGTCGTTGGATGTGTTCGTTCTTGTGGTGATGTTCTTGAATTATTGGCAAAAATGAACCATGGGAAGAAACCTTTTTTTTTTTTTTTTGGCTGTCTGGGTTGTTTTAATAATTATTTGTGGGCTTTTCTGTTTGGGTTTTTTGGAGTTTGAATTTCAGTGGTGGCCGACCGGTGGTGCGGTCGACAGGTTGCAACTGTTTTTTCTTGGGTTTTGCTTGGGGGGGTTTGGGAGAAGATAAAACAGTATTTTCCTTTTCCTTTTTTTATTTTTTGAATTATATTTTATATGGTAATATTATACGGTTACCATTTTACTCTGATTTAATTGGTTAGTCAAAAATGGTCAAACTTTAATATTTTGAGTCAACTGACGGCATTTTTGACGGAAACATTCAAAAGGACCTCACCTACAACGTTTGAAAATGTTAGGGTTGATTGCTACAACAAATCAAAGATTTGGAAAAAGTCTACTAGTGTTTCAAAGGCTTGGAGCTTTTGTTGAAATTATTCCTAATTTTTATACAAATAACTTCTAGACAATTAAATTGTCTTGAATTTATTTTATTTTTTCATACAAATTTCATTCACGATCAAACATGGTAACTTTTCCATATAGACAATTTAGAGCATTTTCAAGAGACTCTTTAAATATGAGACTCTCTATTTGAAAGAGTTAACATTTAAAGTCATATTTCAAGAGACTCTTTAAATTAACATTTTAATTTAGAGAGTAAGTTTGACTCTCCAAATTAAATGTATTCAAAGGGTTTCAATTTTCAATGTAGGAAAATAATAAAATAATTTAAAGAAAAGCTAATTAAAACAAAAGATAAAGAAAAATAATAAATATTTTTTGGGAATAGTAAAATTAAGTGTTAAATATAAAGTTTATTTGAGTACTTCAAAATTTTAACTCTCTAAATTTATAAATGATCTCCATATAATAAAATATACTCATTAAAAATAGAGAGTCTCTTGAAAATGCTCTTATGTCTTCAACGGTAAATTGGCGTGGGAAAGAGTCAGTTTCACGTGCGCGATCATAAAAGCATGTCACATGGGCTCATTTAACATATCGGACAATATTTCTTGTTTTCCCGAAAAAGTCAGCATAGTCACGTGCTCGACTCCTGTTAAAAACTCTCTCTTCAATATTTTTTTTACTAGGAAGGAAATTTTTAGGCTTTAATTTGTTTTGTTTTGACTTTAAGCCCCTGTTTTCTTGGTCATTATTTATTCAAAATAATGTTTTGAATAGTGAAATTTTGAAGAATTTGTTGTTAAAAAATAAGAAAAATTTTGAATTTACGAACAAAATATTTTATTGTGTGAATGTATGGTTGTAAATGAACATGTAGAATAAAAAATTTTGAAATAATGATTGTCAAACATGGGCTAGGTTCAATCAATTAATGGCGGAAGAAACTTAGGATAAAGGTCTATTATTTTTGTAAATGTAAACTGGTAAAAGCATTTTAAATTATGTGAAATTTTAAGTTTGTTATAGTAGTCACCAAAGTTTCAATTTTGTACCAAATTAATCATTATCTCAATGAATCATCGGCTTGAATTAGACTCCGTTCACAACATGATGACACACCTCTATCGACAATTACGTATAAACTTGTGGACAAAAGGTGGGTCTAACTTCACAAGAATTGTACATTTTGAGAAGAAGTGAAGCACTCCCTTTTCACCTTTTGTCCCACTTGAAGATATTCTCTTTTAACTCGTTTTCGCAGCTCAATGATCCTAAGTGCGATTACAGTGCAACATCTCCCTAGTTGGCATCAAACTAAAACGTCATTAGTAAGAGAACGCGTTGAATTCACTGTCGAGATTGTTGATAGAATGACTAATTTGGTACAAAATTGAATTCTATTGACGGACTTGGAACGATTAAAACTTTGATAGTCAACTTGAAATTTTGCATATTTATAGTAGCCCATTTATATATAAAGTTGCATCTCTCATATATCAACCACCAAACAAACCCTCCAAAATACTACAGTTGAAAAATGATGGCCAAACTCCTCTTGATATTAATTGCTTTATCCTCGTGCTACTGTTCAGCACAAGTTGTACAACCACCATCACCACCGACACACACCACCCCTCCAGCGGCAGCTCCACCGGACGCCGCCCAAGAGTACCTCGATGCACACAACCAAGCAAGGGCGGAAGTGGGTGTTGCTCCTCTCAAGTGGAGCCAGCAGCTAGCCAAAACCGCCAGCCTCCAGGTCAGGTACCAAAGGGACAGACAAAACTGCACTTTTGCAAACTTGACCAACAGCATCTACGGCGGAAACCAGTTGTGGGCCGGTGGTTTGGCCGTGACGCCACGGGCTGCGGTGGAGACCTGGGTAGCAGAGAAGAAGTTCTACACTTATGCAGACAATTCTTGTTCGCCGGACCACCGGTGCGGCGTTTACACGCAGGTGGTGTGGAAGAAATCAGAGGAAGTGGGGTGTGCTCAGGCTGCATGTAGTAAAGAACATGCTAGTTTAACAATATGTTTATATAATCCACCTGGAAATGTAATTGGAGAGAAACCCTACTAAGCTGGACGCATCATTGTAATGAAGCAACTTATTTTAGATGAATGTTACTGATGTGGTTTTGAATTATCTGTTTTTGGCTTTGATCTGTGCTATTTCCCCAGCTGGTTTTTGTCGGTTCTGCTGCTTGAGTTATTAGCCATCTCGCTCAGCTGTCATTTTATAAACATTTTAATTATTTGTATGTTACTTCCTAACCTCATTAACATATATAGCTTTGTCCTCGAAATTACCTTAATAAACTAGGTAATTGTTATCAATTTGCATTCTTTCTCGAAGTCGTGTGCATATGGTTTAGGAGACTCATCAGACTCCTATATCCATGTATCTTCTTTGATGGAAGAAGACATGACGTAAAAATTCATAAACGAGAAAGAGGGTTTTTTATATGTTTAATTGGGACTCGTCTATGAGTACAATTAGTTCATTTAATTTCTTTCTTTTATTTTTTATTTTTTTAAAAGAGAGGGTAAATTTATCATTTTATAAGATTTTATGGAGAAAATTGACAAAAATATTGTATTCCACAAGGTTTGATTGATCGGGAGTATTGCACCAAAATAAATTGTTACGATTTATTGCATAAAACGTATGAATGTTAGGACTGTATTGCGCCAAATACCCCGAACTATGCAACCTTGACATATAACATATTTAGTTGTCATAAATCTCAATAACTTCAATCCCTTGTTTGATTTTAATTCTTTGAGAGTCATCTTTCTTTCACACTCATTGTTACTATTTTAAACTTCAAGCTCAATCCTGATTTACCTCTTTAACCCTCGAGTCTTGACTCCTAACTTTTTCCTAGCGGTCCTCAAATTACCTGTAATCCTTCGTCTCGAAGTACTGAAGTTTCAGTTCTTTAGAGCATCTGCACAAATAAAGTTCTAGCAGTTTGATATTTTTGTCTCTTCAAGACTCTTGCCTTTCTTGTTTTCACTCAGTTCATTAAGAAATTGAAGAAGCAGTAAGAATTTCTTGTCGATCAAAACTCGTGTTTTGTATAGCAACAGATTATACTCTATAAATAACATCTCAACAGTTTTATCCTGCAAACTCGCCATTTTGCCCGAACATCTCCCAATGTAAACAAGGTCACATTGTATCTCCAAAGAGCAAAGCTCATTGATTCTATAAGGATGTGCCTACGGTCAAATTCTCTTGATAATTCCTTGTTACCCTTTTAAGCACTCCAGCATTAGACTCCTTTGTGATCACCAATGCACTCAGTGCAGCTCCCTCGCTTGACTCTGCTCTGTTTTTGGTCGAAACTCTGAAGAAAATTCCACATTTCTCACATACTCAAAATACCCTTTATGCATTGGCCAAGATTCTGGCAAAATCTGGCCAGGTTGGTAAACTTGGTGCCCTGATTAATGCCATCAATTCGGGCAAGTTCATAAATATTGCTCGTGTTAGTTTCATGGATCGCGTGCGGTGGTATGCTGATGCTGGCGATCTTGACGAGGTTGTTAGTATTTGGGATGAGTGGAGACGAAGATGCTGACAGTGTTCATGGAAATGTTAAGCATGAAGTTCAACTGAAACCATGGTTGGACCCTGCTGCTTTGGCTGGTGCCTTGCAGCATTGGACATCCGAGGAGGTGTTTGCTCTGGAAAATGCAAACTTTGTGTGGAAAACTCGGCTGGTTTGTAAATTTATTAGGAGTTTCAAATCAGCTAAAACAACTTGGCAGTCCTTCTGCTGGGTGATTTATCAGCCAGGGTTTACTCACGACACCTACACTATATCGAGGATTATTACCAAGTTGGCTTGCCATGGACCGATGGACGTGTCCATTTGGTTGATCAACTCTTGTTTAAGATACAACGAGAGGTACGAAATTGTCATTCAGCACAATCAGACTAGTTATTGATTTTACGGCGTTTCAGTGTTAATACATTCTGCAGTCCCGTATCACAAAAAAGTATGCTGCTTCTGTATTCGTCTCTATTGAGGGCATTGGCAAAGTGTAAGATGAATATTGAAGCATTAGATATACTTGATGAGATGATTTTACTCGGATTTCTCCAGATATACTGATGTTTACAGGTTGATGCTTCATTATGCACTTCAAGGGGACATTAAAACGGTTCAAAGACTCTTTGGGATGGTAAAACAGAGTGAATTGGAGCCCGATGCTCATATGTACAAGGCTCTCATCCGGGCTTACTGCAAGTGCGAAAGAGATGCTCTTGGCATTGAAGCTGTTGACACACAAAAATGTACAGTCCAATTCAAACAGCCCAAGAGAGAAAATAGCCCAAGAGAGGAAGCACAGTTAAAGAGATCGGGATAAAGGCTCAATCAAGAATGTCATTAGATATGATGAAAGCCCACAAACAAAGGAACGTCGTCGCTCAAGCCTGCAGAACACCCAGAGGTTGAGCGAATGAAGTAC
>CAIGRT010162836.1:0-13356 GCA_903798405.1 Fraxinus platypoda
GCATAAAATTTCGGAGTATTACAAGGGTAGCGGGTTTCGGCCGCCAAAAGTGCCTTGCTTACGTAGTAAACAGGCAACTAGAGGGTACTCTTTTCTCTTACGAGAACTATGCTAATAGCTTCATTGGAGACAGCCAAATAGAGTTGTAGGGCCTCTTCGGAATTGGGTTTTGAGAAGAGAGGGGCCAGTCCTATGAGCTTTTTTAGCCCCTGGAAGGCCTCTTCACATTCTTCCGTTCATTGGAATTTCTTGCCCCCTTTTAAGATCTTAAAAAAAGGGAGGCATTTGTCGGTAGCCTTCGAGATGAAATGACTTAAAGCCACCACACGCCACTTTGCGCCTCATTTGGTTTCTAAGGGAACCTCATCTCGATCAAGGCTAGAATTTTTCCTGGATTAGCCTCTATGTCCGGACCTCTAGTTGACCATGTATCCTAGGAATTTACCAGAGGCAACACTGAACGCAAACTTAAGGGGGTTCAACCTCATTCTTTACCTCCGTAGAATTTGGAAAGTTTCATCCAGTTGCATTACATGGTCACTTACCTTTAAGCTATTCACAAGCATATCATCCACGTAGACCTATATTGTTTTGCCAATGAGGTTAACAAACATTTTGTTAACAAGCCTTTGATAGGTGGCACCAGCATTTTTCAACCCAAAGGGCATGATCTTGTAACAATAAAGGCCTCTGTCAGTGATGAAAGAGGTGTTTTCCTAGTGTGCCGGGTGCATAGGGATTTGATTATAGCTTGAGTAGACATCCATAAAGCTCAAAAGCTCGTGCCTAGAAGTAGAATTCACAAGTTGATCTATCCTTTGAAGAGAAAAGCTGTCCTTAGGACAAGGTTGGTTGAGGTTGGAAAAGTCGATACACACCCTCCATTTACCACTGTGTTTCTTTACCAAAACCAAGTTTGAGACCCATTTGGGTAGATGGCCTCCCTGATGAAACCATTATTTATTAGCTTTTACACTTCCTCCTTTAGGGCCTCATATCTCTCTGGGTTGAGATCAATTTTCTTCTGTCTATGAGGGACAGCCGTAGGATCAATTTTTTCGTAGTGGCAACTGACCTTAGTGTCAATGCCTACCATGTCCTTGTGCCTCCTTGCAAAGACATCAAGATTTCTACACAGAAAGTCCATAAGTCTTTCTTTGGCCTCTGGTGGCAGGCTTTTTCCGACCTGCGATTCTTTGGTGGGGTCTTGAGGATCCACAGAGAAACTTTCTAGCTTCTCTACTAGGGCTATTTGGGATTCGGACTCAATAACACGGGGGCCCAGTTCATCTAGCACGACCCTCTACTCGAGGGCATCCTTTATCTCGAAGTCTTCCTATCTAGAATTTTGTACTCATGGGCATCTGTCATGTTAACATCCATTAGCACCACATTGACATCCCTGGGTCTGGCCTTTCTTATCGACTTTAGGTAGCATTCTCGCGCTTCTCTTTGGTCATCCTTAACTATGGCAATCCCATGTTCAGTAGGTAACCTCATGCATAGGTGATGAATGAAAGTGATGACCCATAAGTCTTTTAGGGCGGGTCTACCTAGTTGCCATGGTAAGCTGACCCATTATCCACTATCAAGAATTCAATGAAGTTTAAAACTGTTTGGGGTGGCTCTTCCATCACCTTAAGGGTTATTTTTCCCCTTGGGATGATGATGTCGCCAGTTAAGTCGTTTAAGGGAGAAGTGATGTAAGTTAATTCATGATCGACGATCATCATGTCAAAAGTGGCTCCAAAGAGGATGTTGATGGAGCTACCATTGTCCACTAGCTTCTATTTCAACCCATTTACAAGCCACAATGACCCTTACCATGAGGGCGTCATAATGGGGAAAGAGCACACCCTCAGCATCTTCTTGGGTGAAAGCAATGGGTGACCATTGGGGGGTCTTTGGCTTTTCTATCATTCCTTTGAGAATTCCTTGTATTGTCCCCAACATAGGAGTCTACCAAAAATCGTATCAATACGCTGTCGTTGTCCCTCTAGGCCTTTCTCTATCGCACTCCCTCTTTCCTTGCAGGGATGGCTTCCTACGGGGGGTCTAGCTTCTTCAAGCCTAGGTCTTCGATCCTTCCTAGGTGAGGGCATATTCCTAGAAGGGTGATCGTTCCGAGGATTCATCTGCCTAGGGAGTAGAGCTAATCTCTACAGTCTGCTGTGTCATAATTGTAGAAATGATGATAGGTACAATATTGAGGGTTGTTCGGCCTATTTCTAGGATTCGAACCACGTCCTCGGCCTCTTCCTCTTTGGGGGGCCCGTTGTTCATACCCAATTTGTCGTATGTTAGAATCGAGAGTTACATCCTCGTAAGAGAACGTGGACACTACGTTCAATGTGGCTGTAGTGAGTGCTTGCCCATAATTGGGAACGATTTCATTACCGGCCTGGTTCCATTGGTGGTCCATTAAATGAGAGGTGGGTTCTCATCCATGTTGTCTTTCTAGGGGTACAAGGCCCCTGCTGGCTCTATTTCGGTGATCAATTGACTCCTCATTGATGATCTCACATCATCGTTTCCAACAGAGCATCGTAGCAGGTGGGGAGATTTGGTACATCCCTCCAAAAGAGGATGTTCGTGTTTAGCCCATCTTGTAGTGCGAAAAAGCGGGCTAGAAAGCTCTCGGTCAGTTACTTGTACACAATTTATCATCTCATCAATAAAGCGGGCTAGAAAGCTCTTCAACATCTCCCAGAGTTGTAGCCTCAAGTCTTGGAGACGCTGGATATAAGCATCTCCTTCCTTACGTCAAATCGTTTCAAGAACGTACTTTCAAACTCTGGTCGCTCCGAATATTCTCCTAGGGCAACCTATTGTACCAGATTTTTGTCGCTCCGCTTAAAGTCAGGTGAAAGGCCCTGCATTTGACGAAAGGGGTGGCGCCTATCAAGCTTATGTGTGTTTTGTAACTGTTCAAGTGCTTAGCTGGGTCGCATCTTTTGTTGTAGTTTGGTATCTTTGGCGGCACATTGTGGCTCGGGACACGAGCATTTCTTAATTCTTATGAAAAGGCAAATTTTCATCTTCGTCATCGAGGTCACAAGATCTTTGGAGTTCATCCAAGTCTTCTTCTTCATCAGTCTGATATATGGGAAGAGGGTGAGATGTTCTGCCTGATCCCTTATCATTTCCTCCAATCTGTGGTGCCTATTTCTAAGCGAGGTAGCACGAGGGGCATGTCTTTGCCTTTCTTCGGTTGTCAAGCCACAGTAGGTAGTGGTTGTGGTCTATTTCTAGGCACGGGTGGTGGCTGGGTTGGCCTGTGCCTGGTTCCTACGGGTTAAACACACTAAAAGACCTTTATGACATGTGTTCGGCTCGTATTCGGGGGGGGGGGGGGGGAATTATCCTCCATGTCAACTAGGCTTCGATAGGTCGGCCAGAGGCATAGCTTGAGGAAATATCATCTCTCATTCCCCTTTCAAGGTGTCTAACTTCTCTAGCTTGCCAGAGGAATGGGGCCCTCTAGCTTTGCACTTAATCGTCACATGGATTATTCCTTGTGGTGTGAAAGGGAGAATTGGATCACCTCCTGGTCTTGCATCTGCATGAGGAGTTCTTCTTGCATAGCTATGTTTTAGTGGGTGATATTTCTCATGTTAGCTGCCATTTGCTATCTCCCGGGTGAGTTGAGTAGCTACCCTCATCCCACCACGCCCATGATGGTGGTGGGGCGCCGATATACTTGGGCTTCCACTTGTGGAACCTCTTTGTTAGGGTTTCCTCTTACCGTTCTAGGAGGGATATCATGATTTGAACTCATTTTTCCAAGGCTAAATTATCAGATTTTTCCAACTTTTCGGGCTGTCACTTGTTCTATTTCAAGAACAAATCATTTTTCAAGGGGGATGCCTAACTATTTTTCGGCAAACTTTTTCCACAAGAATGTTCTTGGTTATAGTGCGTTTCCCACAGATGGGGCCAATATGTTGACCTCTTTTTTGTGCATTGATGTGGACAATAGATATTGGCCCGCTCGTGTCCACGCAAGCTAATTCTGACACGTGTGACATATTACTAGTCGATAATATTTCGGATTAAAACGTGAGAGAAACTAGATAACACAAGACAAATATGTTTGGGCTCCGACAAGATATATGAGCGAAATTACACAATAAAGAACGATCAACAAAGACCAAACTAAAGATCAAGAACAAACATCTAACTTTAGCAACAAAAGATCAAACTAAGAAAGGAGAGAATATGTAGCTTGTAGTTGATATCTGAGCATTACCCCCAATGGCACAAGGGGGAGGGGATCTTAATAATGTTACACGCGAAATAGTGACCATAGGATGAGGTGACACGTGGCCTCATCTCCTTTACCGAAGCATCTCACCCTAAATATTTGTTGGCATTCGACTTGCGACCTAATTAAGTCTGTTTGTTATATGTACTTAGCTCATACTAAATTAAGGTCGAATCTGCAAGGTCAGCTCGTACTTATGACTACCGTAGTTTGAGGGGACATAATGATTCTAGATTCCTTACACACTGTCAAAACATTCAATCAATTAATGATATTTGGAAGGACTTACATCAGTACCTACCAATTCCACCAATCATATGCTATAGCTTCATTCTCTTATTAGTTCATTAATTATTGGGGACTCCATTTAAGGTGACTTCATGATAACCTGATGGAGCCGACCTCAGCAACCAATCAGCATATGCCATGGAGAACCTTCCCATCTCGGTACTAAATGTCGATTTGACAGCAACCAATCAGGACTTAAGGTATTGGCCCAAGTTCCCAACCCGTTACTATTGTTGACAAGATAGGAATATCGAAGATATAGGCCCATCCTTTCCAACAGGATTTCATAAAATCAGGATCTTCAAATGCGGGTCGTCACTCGTCGTGGTTGAGCTTCGAATTTGACTTCATTGAGCATCACTACTTCGACAGAGGAGCTTCATTTGGACCTCAGATTTAGCTTCAACAGAGGGGCTTCGGTAGGATTGGATTTAATGGACGTAGGTTACTCCACGTGGGACGTCACATGGCTTCGGCAATAAGAGTTTCAGTGGATTGGCCACGTGTGGCGCCAATGGCGATGCGTAATAGGTTTATCTATTGGAAGGGTCCCAACTTGATCAGTGGACACAGTGATTCCTATAGAGGGGTCGTTGGATCACAAGAATCAAGTAATCGTTGAATTATTGTAGTTAGATTGATCTACAAGTGCATTCATGCATCGTATGCTAAATTGTTTTTTGCTACTCAATTTTAATTTGCAATGGATGGTTATTTTTATGTGAAATATCACTTGGTTCATTATTTTCATTATTCTAAAACAAAATCAACTAATCGGGAAGAATTATGTAGATTTGAAACTTAATTTTGTGCTCAATGTGGAAAAACATAATTTTGTGCTTGAGGGATGTCCGATGGACCTACTGAGACCATGTGATAAGTCTGAAACGATTGTGTATGCTAAATGGGTGATTGCAGATAAGATGGGTCACTGTTACATTTTGACTTTGGTGTTAAACGTATTGCTGGAAAGCTTGAAAGTCAAAGTACATCATATGACATACTACATACCCTTCTGGACGTGTTTGGTCATCAAAGTAGGAAAGCTTTCTCGAAACCATTCGTACCTTATAGAACATCCACATGAAATCCAAATTGTCTGTGAAGTTTTCATAGTTTGACTATGATTTACACTTCATACATGGTGAGTCTGGGTGCAACCATCAAGGAGACTCTGTTTGACATTGTATTGAATTCTTTATTTGATATACTTTCAGAGTTTACTGTGGACTATCACTAACATAAGATGAAGATACCATTAATTGAGTTGATGACAGAGTTGTAATGTGGACAGTGGGTCTTAAGGGTGCAAGGCTTCTCTGGTTAAAAGCCAAAATGCAGATTTGGAAAGAAGAGGAAGAAAGCTATCAAGAAGCGTAAGAGCAACAAAAGTCTGAAACTAGATGGAAAGCCTTGAGGCATGTGTTCCAAGTGCAATAAAATAAGGGATACTAGAGAAAGACTACCCATATGCTACTAAAAAGCAAAGTGCGGGTGAGGTTTTTCATTATAGAGTATTTTTTAGTGGTTGATACTACAAATTCCCAAGCTGCAAATTTTGAAACCACTACTAAGAAACATATTGATGTGGGTGCTTCAGAAAAACTAAAAACTCGGTGAAGTCCAATTTAAATCATCGTTTGCACAAGAGTAATAGTTTTGGCAGCATAGGAATATTTTATTTTTATTTCAATAGTGGTGGGCATTTGATTCTTAAAGACAGTTATTATGTCTCGCGAATGAAGCAGAAATTTGTTTCCTATTTTCGATTTAATAGGACAAGGTTACTCTATGAGATCGGCGTCTAATACGCTTAGGATTTTAATAAATAAAGTTCCTGTTTGTGCTGAACATTTGAATAATGATAGTTATATTTTAAACTATTCCACATATGAAATAGAAGTTACTTTTGCAAACCATTAACAAAAGTCGTACCATACTAGTGATACATATCTATGGTGCATTGGACAAATTAACCTCAACAAAATAAAAAGACTGACTAGGATGGTCCTCTCAACTCGATTAAGATTGCACCTTGTCAATTTGTGAGTTTTGTTTGAAAGACAATATAACCAAGATATCCCTTTTTGACAAAAGAGATAGAGCCAAAAATGTATTGGAACTAGTTAATTATAATACATGTGGACCTATGAATACACTTGAAAGAGGGAACTATAAGTATTTTTCTACAGATGATTACTCTAGATTCAAATACATTTATCTAATTGCTTGAAAGTCAAATATTTCTGAGAAATCAAAAGAGTATTAGACAAAGGTCAAGAAACATTTGGGTAAGAGTATTAAGACACTTCGATCTGATCGAGATGGCGAATACCTCTCGAGAGAATTCAAGGACAACTTGACAAAAATGGTATTGTTTCTTAACTAAGTCGCCTGGTACACCCCAACAGAATGGCGTTTTAGAAAGAAAAAAACACGAAATTGTTAGATATGGTTAGGTCAATGAAGAGTTTCACAACTCTACCTCTCTCATTTTGGGATATACACTGGGATATATTGTTAACTTAGTTCCTTCTAAATCTATTGTCAATACTCTCCTGAAATTTTGGAATGGATTCAAGTCCTACTTGATCATATCCAAAATTTTTGGAGTCCAACTCGCGTGCTGAAAGGGAATACAGAAAAAGTTGGGGTCTAGGTCGAAGATGTGCCTGTTTGTGGGATACTCTGGAGATACCAAGTGATACTTATTTTTAGTCCTCCAGATAGGAAGGTCTTTCTTAGCATAAATACAACTTTCCTAGAAGATAAGTAAATTAATGATCATCAGTCCAAGAATAAGGCCGCACTGGAAGAAATAAGTGGGAGGAATTCTATCCCCATCGATTCCTAGAACAAAACTTGGGGACAGATATCCCATGGTGTCAAAAATATACCTGGACAATGTGATCTGAGTGGGAGAGATGAGTTCTCATCTGATCCAATAGATCAATAGAGCGTTGAAGGTAATGAGGAGATAATAGTATCACTTAATGGTAATGCCAGAACTGGTGAAAAAGTTACGTTCCATATGACGTCACAGTCCAAGATCAACTGCCCCTTAAACAAAGTTGGATGATTATTAGTTTACCTTCAAGTTACTTGTTGAGTGGAGAGTCTAATCTGGCGATCTCCATGGTACAAGTTGATGATCTGACTTTATATAAAAATGCTATGGATGATGTGTATGAAGCGGTCTATTTATGAATTGAAGCAAACATCGAGATCTTGGAATAGAGGATACGACAATGTGATTATGACATATGGTTTTAATATGAACTTTGATGAAACCTATATCTATAAAAAGATACAAGAAAAAATTGTTTTTTTCCTGGTGCTTATGTGGATGATATTCTACTTATTAAAAATAATGTAAGTGTATTATCGTCTACGAAGGCAGGGTTGGCCCAACGGTTTCATATGAAGGACTTAGTGAAGCTAGCTATGCTCTAGGTTTTAGATCTTGAGAGATCGAAAGAACAAGATAAGCTTTGTCCCAATGTTGACAAGATATTTGTTAGATTTGTTATGCAAGATTCTGCCCTTTAGGCATTGAATCCAACTCTTTAAGGATTAGTCCCCTAAAACTACTAAAAAGATTGAGTATATGAGTAGGATACTTTATACGTTGACAGTAGGTAGTCTCTTGTATGGTATGTTGTGCTATCTAAGATTTGTCATACTATTGGTGTGGTGAGTCGTGATCTATTTAACCCTAGGATTGAAACATTGAATGGTGGCAGAGCACATCTTTTAGTACCTTTGGAAAATAGGAATTATATGCTCCTCGCCAGATCTTTTTTCGATAGGTTAAAAGGATTCGGACTTCCAAATGGATGAAGACTATCACAGGTCTACATCAGTATCGTTGTTTGCACTTGATGGTGTGGCCATTATTTGGAGAAGTATCAAGCAATCATGCATTGCTCATTCCACCATTGATGCCAAGTATTTGACAGCTTGCGAACAGATATTGAGGTAGTGCCAGAGAGGTATATTGGGATAACAGTGAGACTATGACAGATGCTAAAGAACCAAGAGTCATCAGAGAGGTAAACACATTGAACAAAAATATCATCTCTTAAGACTGATGGTAGAGAAAATGAAATCATCAGTAAAATTGCTACTGGGATAACCTTGTAGACTCATTTACTAAGAGCCTGTCGGCTAAGGTTTTCAAATGACACCTTCAAGACATGAGGTTGCAAGACATAACACAAATACTCTAAGGCAAGTGAGAGATTGTTGGGTTATGTGCCCATATAGTATATTTCGCTATGATAAAATAATAAATTATAATAAATAAATTGTGATTTTACTTATTTATTGCATTTATTTATTATTGAGCATGCGAATTAAAGCGCCTATGATTGCGACAATATAAATTGGGTACTTGCGTCGAGAAGTACAGTGTGTCACACTTTATATTTTGATCATAAATAATTTGTTCAAACCAATGTATAATGGTTTACACTTTTTACTGGAAGGTGTTGACCGATTCACTATTTGGGTTTGTGATTTGTCCGTATCACAGACATAGTTAAAGTTGACACTTGTACAGTTGGAGTATATTGAATGGACCACGTGTCGAGTTTAATTCTATAACATGGTCGTGTGGGGAATTAAATTCCACTTGATTGCCGTGTATTTCATCAAAACTCTTGACAGTGTTATGAATATCTATTCATGATTTTAATTGTTCTTTGATTCACTAATGGGTGAGATCAATTTGATTGATCAAATATTTCGGTGAGTTGGGAACTTGTGAATGAGCGAAGTAGAGAACATTCATTTGTATCGGGAATCGTCGCCCTGAAAAATGGGAAGAGTACTACTTAAGTATTTTCTGTTGAACGATTAAAATTTGAACTTAGTGTTTAGCGACGTCTAAACTTCGACATCAACGATTTGTTCAGGGGATCGTTGAAGAAATTTGTACTTAAATTAGTGAAAATAATTAGAAGGTCAAAACGGTAATTTATGCTCATACCTAATTATCAAATTTCGAACGGAGATAAAATTCCAAAAGTTCACTCAAAAACCTTTAGTAGAAGAAACAAAGATTAATAATTAGATTGAGTGATCTAGGGTTGACTAGACATGATCAAATTATTGGAACTTGGTTAATATATGTTCGATTAGGAATCTATGATAGCTTTATAAAGTATTGTGACTTAATTACGGTAAGTTTTTGGGCTTAATTGTAATTACAATAAAGTTTTGTACTTAGTTGTAATTGCTATAAACTAAGACTATTATACCCACACAATAACCTCCCTAACACTTTCAAGTTCTCACGATTGTATTCAATTTGGCCCTCAACAACTTTTGAGTTTCATAAGTGCTTTAAAGAATTCAAGTCCTGAAACATTCTCATAAAAGCGGCCCCACTTCACACTTACATAGGTGATCAGATTAAGAGTATCTGCCATATCCCACTTGGTTTGTCCAAGATATAGGAATCATTAAAAGTATAAATTAACCTAAAACTTTCTGCAGATAGCACTTTTCTTATCATAAGAATATGTAGGTGTTAACTCTCAAGTGCTCATTGAAGCTACAGCTTTTAAGCCCATGTGGTAAATCTTTTCTTAAAGGATCCACGANAAAGTATAAATTAACCTAAAACTTTCTGCAGATAGCACTTTTCTTATCATAAGAATATGTAGGTGTTAACTCTCAAGTGCTCATTGAAGCTACAGCTTTTAAGCCCATGTGGTAAATCTTTTCTTAAAGGATCCACGAGTTTACACCATTTGAGATCAACTGCTTTATGATATTTATAACGTATATATTTAGACTTGCCATTATAACAGACTATGTATCCCATTAAATATAGCTAGATGTCACAATCAATTCATTTGATAGACTTACATTCACTAATTAAGGAATCCTCGTATAAATATATAGAGACGCATAATTCTATCTAGCTTTATCCGAAGCTATAAACATTTTTCAATTCACAATTTGTTTGGAGGATTTTTATCCCTCAGCTACACTCACCGTTGTAGTTTAACTTTAATGGTGGATTTTTGAATCATTGGTAACATATGTTCAATTTACATCATTGTACACTATCCACTACTTCTAAATATTATTCAAATATTCCAAAACTATTATTGCATATTCAATACAAATACAATAATCGGTTTTTATCCCATTTTATCCACTTTTCATTTAGGGTCATCACCTTTGTGCATTATCTTCATACTTCTAAATTTAATATAAGGGTGTGTTTGATTGCATTTATTTTCCACAGAAAATGTCGGTTTTCTAATCCAAATTCCTACTTTGAAGTGTTTGATAGCTATTTTTTTTTCATGGAAAATATTTTTCAACTTTTAAAATTATACTTAATTTTCCTTATTTTTAAGGAAAACATTTTCTTTGTGAGTAGGTTTTTATTTTCCACAAAATAAGGAAAATATTTTCTTTTCTGGGATATATTTTCCATGTCAATCAAACACACTCTAAGGGCTTTCTACCTTTCCATCTTCATAGAAATATTTTCTATGATTAATAAGGTAACATAATAATATAATTTATAGACAAAGCATCTCATCAATTTCTCAATTGGGAATGTAATCAGATACAACCCCCCAAAAATCTTGGGATAGGCTCTAACTTTGAGTTCACCAACTCCTTTAAAGTTCGATCATATTGTTAATTACATTTACTGAATAATTTTCTTCAATCTCTAGTGAATATATAAAATGATTAGGAATTCAATATCTCGTGAAAGTCTATGATATTTAAAAGAGACAAATGGTTGACATGTAAATGGATGTTTCACACTAGAAACTCAAAATATAATATTGTTTGGGAAGGCAGTACAAAGAAAGTCTATGTGCTTTTACTTCAAATGTTGGCACGTGTTCCTTCATTTAAGAAGTTTTCCGAGTTAACTTATTTCTTGTACAAATATGTACAATTATCTCAATTTATTGTGTTCAACAAAGAAGAACAAACTTTCTGCAAATCTAGTGACTTTCATTTAGGCTGAATTTTCATATCTTCATAGCATTTCAGCTTATAAGATCAAACTTTAGCAGATGTACATCAAAGACGAAGCCCTACACGGCTACACCACGCTTTTCAATGCTGGGGTGAAGTAGATATTCTCATTGGTCTACTTGGACCAGTAATTCAACCATTTCTTGTCCTTGATCTATAAGTTGAAAATTGAAAACACAACCTGCAGACAATGGTCTATTTTGGTGTTCACAGACCACAGTGACTACCAAGTTAATTATGTTTAAAGAACCACGCCCTCTATAATTTCTCTTGTTAAGATAATAGCTTGGGAGTACTATCTTTGTCCATTTCAGCAATATTAATGACGCAGTCTCATAGGAGTTGCTGATACGTCATTGGATTGTCTTGCATCCTCAAATTTCATTGTTGTAGCGGTTACCATTGAAAACAAGAAATTAGTTTTTGATCTCCCTTATTGTTGCCATACCCTCCTCGGTAGGTGGTTTAATATATTCGAAAGCACAAGAAAATCCAATAAGTTGCAATCCCAATTCACCAAAACAAAACGGTTGGCCATTTTGAATTGGAACAATTATTACATGAAGGAACGCGGATTGGAATCATCACATGGATTATAAATAATTTCATAATTCTAAATATGAACTTTCATGCACTGAAATATGAACATATAACTTAATACATCCAAAAATATTCAATTGAATCCACGAATGTTCCACAATACATAAATTCCAATGGTTTTCGAAAACGTGATCTCTTTGAACTCCCATTAGTAAGAAAATTCTATGTATTCTTGATATAAACAATTCTGTAAAATCAAGGACAAATCCACATAG
Source organism: Fraxinus platypoda (assembly GCA_903798405.1). Taxonomy (NCBI): domain Eukaryota; kingdom Viridiplantae; phylum Streptophyta; class Magnoliopsida; order Lamiales; family Oleaceae; genus Fraxinus; species Fraxinus platypoda. Next base: position 12,382 of record CAIGRT010162836.1, read on the forward strand.
TTTCATATAATTATTAGTCGTCCTCAACATTCTTATGCAGGTTCTAGATCATGAAACCCACACTTAATGCCATCAAATATTATCAAATTTCCTAGCTGAGGATTGCTTTAATAATGCCTTCAAATATTTACTGCTACAGTACATATTCTTTACATTCTTATACATCTATTTGCACAGAATGAACATACACACATATATAAGCATTGTTTTATTTCTTTGTGGATCCATTACAGAAATGAATATAACCGTTGTTGCAATATCTTCGAGTAATGCATGAATATAAATTCGGTTGATGTAAGAGTTGTACTGTCTCCTTAAGACGATAATGCCCCGCACGGGTGCTAACAGTTTTTCGACATTCATCTTCCAAGATACAACGACCACATCCGACAATAGGAGCACTTCAAATTCCCTAGAACAACGAACCTATTTATGTTTTGAACTCTCTTTATATGATTTTCGAAACAAAATAAATGCACAAGTATTTGAAGCGAATATGCATTAGTGTGTTAATAATGCAAGAACAAAATTGAATGTGATGTGAGCACGGAGTCGAACTGGTGAAAGTCAAGCTCGGGAAAGGATCCATTTAATGGATTATCGAAGGAGGTCCAATGACACGGTCGAGATCAAAGCGGGTGAAAGAGGTGATGGGATTACTTGCTCAAGTTACGGTGGATGAAACGTCGATCACAACAAGTAAAGGAACAAGTTTCATGTTGGGCTTGGAAGAAGAAACAAGATGGATCAACTTGGTTCAAGCAACGGACGAGAAAGCCGGAGAAAACAACTATGAGACCACATAGTTGTCCCGCATGCCTCTATACCGAAACCAAATGGGGGCTTTCTGTTTGATCTATGCGACCGTATAGAGTTACACTATGCGGCCACATAGTTCATTTTGGTTGTGATTTTTTTCAAATTTCGTGTAATCTTCTATTTAAATTAAAACTCTATTTTGTAATATCTTTTGCT
>CAIGRT010162839.1:0-10859 GCA_903798405.1 Fraxinus platypoda
AAATAAATGGTGTAATTTAAAGGGTACCGAATATTCATTAAACAATTTAATGTTATTTTTGCCATTGTTCAATTGTGAAATTATAAAAATTATATAACGGTTATCGTGCAACTACTAGCAAGGAAAACCAAAAAAATAAGAATAGGGGTTAACTAGTAATTTTGATGAAATCCAGGACCATTTTAAGACAGGCAACGCACAAAAATTGTCCACCGACAGCACTAAAATTTGTCGGAAGTAGAGTAACTGGCAACAACCGGTAACCAAAAAGTACAGGCTGGTCACAGCATGGAGCCTCCTCGTCAAGGTACAACTTGCCAGAGCTGTACAAAATCTGTTTGCTACATTGCCCTTGTATACTGGGAAGTGCATAATGAGTGCGTGTCAGATTACGATTGAATGACTGATTATTTTTAATCCAATAGCTTGACGCCATGTAGAAAACTTGTAATTTACTAATTATTGCAGATACAGAAGGGAACTTTGCAGTACAAGTATCCGTTATTTAAATTTGAAATTCTACCCTTCTAGTCTGAAAAATCAAAAATCAACATCCCACCATCGTTCAAACATATTTATAGCACTGTTTAATTCAACTAAAAAAGATAATTAAAATTAAAATTAAAATTAAAATTCAACATCTCACGACTTTACAATCACATGTTTCATCAAATTTCTTATCAAAATTTAATAAAAGTTTTATTTTTTATCTAAATTGAACAGTGACACGATAAATATGAGGTTTAAACTACGAAGCGTTTGCATCCACTTGAAATGAGTGCATGCAGATAACATATCATGCAATATATCACTTGCATTTTTGTTAAACCTTGTTTGAAAGTGATTATTTAAAAATCACTTTTTACATACTCATTTTCAATTACATATTTTTCAAAAAATAAATAAATCATTTTTTACATTTTTATAATATTTTTTAACCGTACATTCTCTGGAAAATTATTTTATCACTTCCATACAAACTCTTAACATTTTTGACGCGTCTAGGCCTTTGACATTTTAATCGTTAACTTGTGGCATGCGCATTACTCCTGATTTTTTCTCTTAAACTAGTATATGTGGCGGAAATAAAGAAATAAAAATTATTAATTTTATATATTCTGGGACAGTAATATCAAGAAATAAAGGTTAAGAATAAAATTAGAATAGATAATATAGGCCGAGAACCACGGTCGCATCTAGTCTAAGGGGTTTTTTTGACAAAATATTTGATAAAAATTATTAAATTTTTTTATTAAAATGTTAATAATAGACGTAGACCCATAAATTATGTGGTTAAAATTAAAATTTAAACAAAGGAAAAGTTAAAAAGATTTAGCCCATTTTGGTGAGAATCAAAATCAAAATTTTAGTAGGTTTTGATAAAAGGCGATAAAATATGTGGTTGAAAAATTGAAAATCTCATAAAATATATAGTTAAAATTAGTTATTAAAATATAAATTTTAATTTCTAACAAACATGGATTTAGTAAAATTTTATTAAACATGCACAAACTACGCCCTTGCTCAACGCACATTCTTTCAAAACTTATTTTCAGCCACACATTTTTCAATAACATAATATTTTCCATAATATCAATAAATTTTCTTTACTTTTTAACCACATATTTTTCATCATATCACTATTTAAAATATATTATTTTCTCAATAATATCCATTAAATACAATTTACATCCCCGTTAAAAATCCAAAGCCGAAGCCAAGCCATATGCCCTGGACTGACTACCGGTTCATCCAGTAAAAAATCCTTACGTTATTGTTAAAAAATAAAAAAGATTTATAAACTAATCGCCTAAGAAAACGATGAAAAGACAGAGCCTGTAATGAAATTGAAGGGGGAGAGGAAGAGTGAGAGAGAGATGGCCAATTGATTAACGCTAAGAACCATACCAAGATACCAATGACCCTCATTTCCTCACACTCAAAGTTCTTTTGATTTTTTTTTTTTGTCAAGATTTTTGTTCAATTAAGCTAAACACACATTAGATCTGATTCTATACTGATTGTATATCAATCATAGTGTTGGAATTTAGAGAAAATGGAGGCAAATGCTGGAATGGTGGCTGGATCTTACAAAAGGAATGAGCTTGTTAGAATTCGTCATGATTCTGATAGTGCGGTATGCTTTTTATAAAAATCCACTTCGATCTTCAGTCCTAATTTACAGTATTTTTCTTTTTATTGGAATTTTGTGTTTAGATCTGAGGCATGGTAGAGCGGAAGTGAATTTTGGGCTAAAGTTCAAGTCTAAATTTGGAATTTTAAGTGTAAATAGTTGGGTTTTTTTTTTGGATGTCTTGGTTTAAGTAGTGAGTGATATGCTCAAGATTAGTTTTTTAAATTAAATTTGGAAGTGGGTGCTAGTTAATTTTGATTTTGACTCTTTGATTTTAATTTATTTTCTCTGGACATTTTATTTTGTTTAGCTGGAGTTTGCTTTTTTGCGAACTAGGATCCAGTTAATTTAAGTTTGGTATTTTTATTATTATCTTCGTATATCACAGTTATGACCTGAATATGTATCTATCCATGGATTTGCCATCAATGTTGCTTGATGACGTGTAAGAGTGGATAAAATAAATATTGGATTTTGAGAACATAGTGTGTTGTTTTTATGATTATGTTGATCTGGGCTCTGGATGATGCAGTTCATTGATTGACTAAAATGGCATCTCTATGTGACAAGAGTAATACATTCTCTTACCTCTGTGATCTTACTACGATTGCTGATTGCCTCTGTGTATTATCGTAAGATTCTTTTAAATTCACTTTTGGGGATTTTCATTGAGAATTCTCCAATCTAGATCCCACCTTCCATCTTATTTTCTATGCACTTTTGCACAAAGTACACGTACTTGATTGGTTCAACCCGAATCTAACCTTTCTCTCAGTTTCAATAATTAAGCTATTTTGGTGCATAGTTATACTTTCCATGATTTCTGCTAGATTCTTGTACAGTGAGTGAAATCCCATCAGTTCACAATGGAATGGTTTTAGTTTGCAGGTATTTCAATGTGGCTACATTTTTCCATCTAGTGGACTGCCTCCATATTTGATATGCTTTATTATGTGTACACGGGAATCAAATTGTGTGCTAATTATTTAGTTTAATTTCGATCAACTTATTTCTTGCACATAATGCAGCCAAAGCCCTTGAAGAACTTGAATGGTCAGGTATGTCAGATCTGTGGGGATACCGTTGGACTGACTGCCAATGGTGATGTATTTGTTGCTTGCAACGAATGTGCTTTTCCAGTTTGCCGTTTATGTTATGAGTATGAACGAAAAGATGGAAATCAGTCATGTCCCCAATGCAAGACTAGATACAAAAGACACAAAGGTCAGTCTGCTTTTATTTTTTATTTTTAATTTGGTTTTTTATGCTTTTTTACCCATATGTTTGGAGGTTTGTGGACGTACTAATTAGTCATTCATCTTTTAGGGAGTCCACGAGTTGAAGGGGATGAGGATGAGGATGACGTTGACGATTTAGACAATGAATTTAGTTATTCTCAGGGAAAGAGCAAGACTCGATCCCAATGGCAGGGAGACGATGTTGAACTCTCTTCATCTAGTAGACGCGAATCACAGCAACCAATCCCTCTTCTTACTAATGGGCAGCCGGCAAGTTTTATTTTGATTTTTTTATCTTTTATGAACTCCACACTTGCCTGGGGGTTGGCATTGACCGCTACCTCCTCTACCGATAAGAAAAAAATCGTAATTTATTTATGTATCCATGAGCAATAATACACAGCAGATTCTAAAGCTGCAATTTATGACATAAAAATGGACAATGCCAATGCTTAGAACTTAAATCCGGCTGCAGTAGATTATAGTTTCCTCCAGCATATGTGGCTTCATTGGCATAATTTTTGTACCATAGTTATATTTCCTCTCTGCATAAAAAAATTGTCTTGTTTTTTTGTTGCCAATTTTCTTTCCTTTGTTTTACTTCTACTTTTATTACAAGTCCAGCACCAGTTACCAAATGATCGCCTTGACTAGCATACTAATGCAAGATGATTTTCCTCATTACTTTTCATACGAGGCCTTTGTTCTTTTCATCAAGTCATTTTGTCAGTTTATTGGACATAAAATGTCATCTGAACATCGAATAATGTTGCTTCATTTTGAAAAACCCATATGCAATTCAGGATGGAAACTCTTTTTGCATCTTTCAACTAAATTTATTCTGTTGGTATATATTTTCTTACAAACCTGTACATAATTGACAGGTGTCTGGCGAAGTTCCCAGCTCTATACAAGACACTCAATCTGTAAGAAGTACATCAGGACCATTGGGCCCTGTAGACCGGCATGTTCACTCCCTTCCCTATATCGATCCGAGGCAGCCTGGTAAGCTTCTTATCTATACATGTGAACTGGCTAGCATCCACTTAGCTTGGTATTCTAAGGTCCTTTTTATATGAAAACTACTGACTGACTAATAATATGGTGCAGTTCCTGTGAGAATTGTGGACCCTTCAAAAGACTTGAATTCTTATGGACTTGGAAATGTCGACTGGAAGGAGAGAGTGGAAGGTTGGAAACTAAAACAGGAGAAAAATATGGTACAAGTGAACAACAGATACGGTGAAGGGAAAGGAGACATTGAAGGCACAGGGTCAAATGGAGAAGAATTACAAATGTAAGAATCTGTACTCTCCTTATTTTTCTTGGGTATATTCAGGATAAATATCACACTGTTGAGATTATTCAGTTCACTTCAGGGCACTGCTCGGCTACTATTTCTGTTGGAACATTCGAATAATTAGTTTAAGTCTGCTGCTCTATTGGTGCATTAATTAGTTTAAGAAGGGAGATCATTCATGTAGTTTCACATCATGCGACTTTGATCTTTACATCCTTATGGACTGCTAATAGTTTGTTTCTCTGACAGGGCTGATGATGCTCGCCAACCCATGAGTCGTGTTGTGCCTATTTCTTCTTCTCATCTTACCCCGTATCGTGTTGTAATAGTTCTTCGGTTGATTATCTTGGGCTTCTTCTTGCAATACCGTTGTACTCATCCGGTAAAGGATGCTTATCCTTTGTGGCTGACATCAGTTATCTGTGAGGTTTGGTTTGCTCTGTCCTGGCTTCTGGATCAGTTTCCAAAGTGGTACCCCATCAATCGTGAGACGTACTTGGACAGACTCGCATTAAGGTTTGTGAATGTCTTATGATTGTTAAAGTTAAATGCCCTTGTAAGGAAGTTTGAATAAATACCCTGAGTACTAAACGATGCCTTTTTTTCTCAGATATGACAGGGAGGGTGAGCCGTCCCAGTTAGCCCCTATCGATATTTTTGTCAGTACAGTGGACCCCATGAAAGAGCCTCCTCTTGTTACTGCCAATACCGTGCTGTCCATCCTTTCTGTGGATTACCCTGTTGACAAAGTCTCCTGTTACGTGTCAGATGATGGTTCAGCAATGCTAACCTTTGAAGCCCTCTCTGAAACTGCAGAGTTTGCTAGGAAATGGGTGCCTTTCTGCAAGAAGCATAGCATTGAGCCAAGGGCCCCTGAATTCTATTTTGCTCAGAAGATAGATTACCTTAAGGACAAGATTCAGCCTTCCTTTGTGAAAGAACGTAGAGCAATGAAGGTGACTTACAACAGTACCTATAGAAAATATGAAAACAAAAGGTTTTTTTGGATCTCCCGAATTAACCATCCATTCCCTTTTCAAGGGAGATAAACTACTTGCCAATATCTATACAAAACTTTACACACAATTTCCAAAATGCTGTTTGTCAAGGCAGAAAAATATAGTACATTGTGGATAATTGTATGTGTTAAAAATTGTTCTGCAGAGAGAATATGAAGAGTTTAAGGTACGCATCAATGCACTTGTTGCCAAGGCTCAAAAGATGCCTGAAGAAGGATGGACAATGCAAGACGGAACTGCTTGGCCTGGAAATAACCCTCGTGATCATCCAGGAATGATCCAGGTGATTTAGTTGTCGTTTGAGTTTTGAAGTATCCAAGTTTATGCCTTAGCCGTATATCCTGTTTTAACACGTCGCTTATGGATTGTAGGTTTTTCTGGGGCATAGTGGGGGCCTTGATACAGACGGAAATGAACTTCCTCGCCTGGTTTATGTTTCTCGTGAGAAGCGTCCAGGATTCCAACATCACAAGAAAGCTGGAGCTATGAATGCTTTGGTAGGTTATTGGTTACCGATCCCTATTGCCATTACTGTATCAAAATACAATTGATGATAACAATAGTGTGAATTTGGTGAATGACTAATCATATGCCATTTGATTGACTTGCTAGTTTGTGAAGTAAATTTCTAATAACCGTATGATCGTGCTTGGGGCTGATGATTGGATGATGTTAACAATGACACCTGTTCTCTAAAAGACGTGCCAAATTTCCAGTGTAGAATTGGCGTTTTATATTTACTTCAGTATTTCTTAAGCTAGCCACATTTAAGCTCCTTTTGTAGTATTTTAACCTCAACTCTAACTGGGCATAGCATGCTGTTATTTCACATCGTACGTACCATCCTCATTACTACAGTAAACGATGGCTGATTTTGGAGGGAAAAAGTATAAAAAAGAGAGTAACGAAAACTTTTTCCTCGATCTTGCCCTCCAGTATGCTGTCAGGTCGGTCCACCGTAGTGCGCGAAAGAGTTTCTGTAACCATCCTTTGCTTGCCTTATCTGTTGGTTTGTTTTTAAGTGAAGGATGAATTTCTCTATGATCTCATTTTTTTGGTATGTTCTGCAGATTCGTGTCTCTGCTGTTCTTACAAATGGTGCATATCTTTTGAATGTGGATTGTGATCACTACTTTAACAACAGCAAAGCTCTTAAAGAAGCTATGTGTTTCATGATGGACCCCGTTCTTGGAAAGAAGACTTGCTATGTTCAATTTCCACAACGGTTTGATGGCATTGACTGGCACGATAGATATGCTAACCGCAATATTGTATTCTTTGATGTACGTGTCACTCGATTCTTTACGACTTCTCTATCATCAGCTATTAATTTTTCTTCCATGCATTATCAACTTTGTTGTGGTCTTGTGCTACAGATCAACTTGAAAGGGCTCGATGGGATTCAGGGTCCAGTCTATGTTGGAACTGGATGTTGCTTTAACAGGCAAGCTTTGTACGGGTATGATCCAGTCCTAACTGAGGAAGATTTGCAACCAAACATCATTGTCAAGAGCTGCTGTGGCTCTAGAAAGAAAGGAAAGCATGCTGATAAGAAATACATTGACAAGAAGAAAGCAGCAAAAAGGACTGAATCCACCATTCCAATCTTTAATATGGAGGACATTGAAGAGGGTGTGGAAGGCAAGTCTGTTTACACATTAGGCAATTTTGGATAAGTCAAAAAGATTTCGGGGCTAGCTGCTGATGTTTGATTTCATTCTTATTCACCTACCTTATCAAAACCTAAAATTCTTTTGGGTCAAACCACCTCATTTAAAAGTTTAAGCTATTAAAGAGTAGACACATTAAGGTTGGGAATTATGCACAATATACAACTTTCTAAACTCCTTGACTTTGTATTTAGTTTCAACTTGTTAGCTATATTATTAGTAATTCTGAAACAAGCATGACTTGAATCATGGTGATTAATGCTTAATGCATTCCTTGAGTTTTACAGGATATGAAGATGAGAAGTCGCTCTTTTTGTCTCAAAAGAGATTGGAGAAGCGGTTTGGTCAATCACCTGTTTTCATCGCTGCCACCTTTATGGAACAGGGAGGCATTCCGACGTCAACAAATCCTGCTACTCTTTTGAAAGAAGCAATCCATGTCATTAGCTGTGGGTACGAGGACAAAACTGAGTGGGGCAAAGAGGTAACTTTGATAGTTTTCCCATGGGTTAAAACTCTCACCTAACCTGTAGCAATGTTTCATTCAAGTCACTGAACTTTTCTTTTCCAAGGTAGTCATTGAACTTTCATTTTTGTTTTCATTTAGGCACTCAGGTTTTTGCTGTCTCTCTACTGAATTAATGGAATTGATGACGACATGAAAAATCCATGGGTGCATAACTTTTATTGTCCAACTGGAACAAAATACTTCTCTGTCATACTTGTGTTTTGTGTTGAACTTTTCGTTTCTTTATAAAGCGCATTTCAAGTGCAAAACTTGTCCAACAATACGTTTCTTTGCCTAGTTGGACGATAAAAGTAATGCACTAATGGATTTTCCATGCTTATCTGTGCATCATGTTCTCCATTAACCATGTCAGGTTTTTTTTTTTTTTGTTAATTCAGAAAAACGGAGTGCCTAAGATTAAACAAAAATGAAGTTTTGACTAACTTGGAACACAAAAAAGGTTCTGTGACAACACTGAAACAATACTATACAAGTTGACTAAAAATGTGATTAAACCCATTTTTTAATATTGACTAAGCATGTTATAGAATTAGAGAATCTAGAATTTGACTTTTATAGATGGCATTTGCATTTCAAGTTACTAGGCTATTGAGATTAATTATTTGCTTTCAGATTGGGTGGATATATGGTTCTGTCACAGAAGATATTTTAACGGGGTTCAAAATGCATGCACGAGGATGGATATCAATCTATTGCATGCCTCCTCGCCCGGCTTTCAAGGGGTCTGCTCCCATCAATCTCTCGGATCGTTTGAATCAGGTCCTTCGGTGGGCTTTGGGATCCGTTGAAATTCTTCTGAGTCGGCATTGCCCTATATGGTATGGTTACAATGGGAAACTGAAGCTCTTGGAGAGATTGGCGTATATCAACACTATTGTTTATCCCATTACCTCTATTCCACTGCTTGCTTATTGCATTCTTCCGGCCATATGTCTTCTTACTAATAAATTTATCATTCCCGAGGTAAGTGACAAATTTCTCTATTGCTGGTTAAAAGTGTTTTTCAACGTGTCTTTTTGCTATCTAAGCCTAGTGTTCATCTGTTAGATTATTTTCTCTACTATCTGCACACATCATCATCCGGCTTGAGAAGCCAAAATTAATTGCCAAGAGTATGTCTAAGCTTAAAAAGTTTAATTTTAAGTAAACAATTAAGCTTTGAAATTTATAATTTTTTTATTGGTCAAAGTTGGAAATTGGCAACAATTGCAAGGCAAGAGTCACTTCCTAAATAATTGACTTTTTTTTCAAAATATCCAAATAGGGAAACCAAAAGTCACGTTTAAATAAATTTGTGTTTAAGCTTAGCAACAGGCTCCAGGAACCATGCTTCCCCTTTCTTCCATGGGATTAGAAGCTTCGTGGATGGGGATCTGGTATACTTCCTATGTTGAATTCCTGTTATAAATACAAGGACCCCACCATGTAATACGAAGAAATAATTAGCATGATGGTATTTTTGTGCGTTTCCATTTCCAGTCTCCTGCATGCCATGTGTTGACCATGCACCTACTTCTGTTCTTCTGCAGATAAGCAATTTTGCTAGCATGTGGTTCATTCTTCTCTTCGTCTCTATTTTCGCTACTGGAATTCTGGAAATGAGGTGGAGTGGTGTGAGTGTCGAGGACTGGTGGAGAAATGAACAATTCTGGGTCATTGGTGGAACATCGGCTCATCTCTTTGCCGTTTTCCAAGGTCTCCTCAAAGTTCTCGCTGGGATAGATACAAATTTCACTGTCACTTCAAAGGCATCTGACGAAGATGGAGACTTTGCGGAGCTTTACGTGTTCAAGTGGACATCCCTCCTCATTCCTCCAACCACTGTCCTTATTGTGAACTTGGTAGGAATTGTCGCTGGTGTTTCGTACGCCATCAACAGCGGATATCAGTCGTGGGGTCCTCTTTTTGGGAAGTTGTTCTTTGCTATTTGGGTTATTGTCCACCTTTACCCATTCCTCAAAGGTTTGCTGGGCCGGCAAAACCGAACGCCTACAATCGTCATCGTCTGGTCAATACTCCTCGCATCCATTTTCTCCCTGCTTTGGGTTCGGATTGATCCGTTTACATCGGAGGCTACAAAGAGAGCTGCTCAAGGTCAATGTGGTGTCAACTGTTAGTTACTTCGGAAACCAATTTTTTACAATGAGTTCAATGTCTCCTTGTGATACTTGCCTTGGTGTATATAGACAAAGAAACCAACGGCTCGTTTTGTAAAGATTGACCAGGCAATCATCGAGAGTATTAATGAAGAAAAGGTTGTTAATGTGATATTGTACTGTCCAGTCGAACCAATTCAGTACAGTACTATGCACCAGACGTGCCATCGTGTGAAAAGTCGAGTGCAGATTTCTAAGTTATGCTGTACCATTTACCCGCCGGAGTGAGATGAATGAATTCGTCAAGAGTCGTTTTATTTTAGTCCATAGGTTTTTTTTTTTAGTGAACATTGCATCTCTTTCATTAATATTTACATGGTATAGTTGTGTCTTAAAACTTCAAATTTGTTGTGTTATTAATATTATTGTGCGGAAATGTGATGATTAGTTTTGTTATGGAGAGTGCTTCTGAATAATTTTTATTGGTTTGCTAAGTTGATTTGTAATATCATTCTCATAGTGAATTTTTAGCACATGCCTCAAATTCTTATACTCGACTATGCTTATGACGATTGATATTAGCTAGATGAGCTCGGTAGCCTCTTTCTCACTTCGCCCCTACCAATACAGGTGTCCAAAAGTCTCGGACCGAACCGAACCCGAACTGAATCGAGCGATTTTTCATAAGTTAAATACTCGAACGGGTACCCGAATCGAGAACCGATGTATTTGGGTCGGGTCTCGGTTCTAGACCAGGAACTGAAGAATCGAAACTAAATAATTTTTTTTATTTTTTATATTAAATTAATTAAATTTATTTATTTTTTTCTAAACAAATTAGCAAATTAATTAAATAAATCAAATTATTTCATA
>CAIGRT010162858.1:0-18064 GCA_903798405.1 Fraxinus platypoda
AGTGGGACCCGGGTCGTTACAATAATTATATCTAGCACCAGTATTGCTACAGTACCTATCTAGGTATATACACTTTATAGGTTCGATTATATGAGTCATGTGACTTTGAATGTAAATGAATATATCATTTAATATCATGTAAACTTGTGCTTAATATCAATGGTAATATATATCATTAATCTTTTTAAGCTATACCAAAGAGGGGCTAGATATATATACTTTAATTAAGAAAAACGTTTCCGTGTATATTTTCTTTTTAGGGATTTTCCTTCTGTTTATTTTTTTCTTAAAAAGAAAAACATGAGCGTTGAACTACTAGCAATAAATTAGATCACTATATTCATTTGTCACATATCTGGTTGCGTGTCAGTGTCATCCAATTTTTATTTATTAAAATGAGCGTTAGCTTTTTCGACATTACCAAATTATAACAAACCACATAACATCAACAGGTGATGTTTAACAACAGAAAGGAAAGAGCTGAATTGCTTGAAGGCCTGGTGGTTAGCAACAAAGATATTGTCATCCCAAAATTTCCACAGGTATAACTTCATTGAACTAATATCATGTATATTCTAAAATTCCAAGCATGTTGATGTGTGTGTTGTAACAGAGAATACATCTTCTATGGGGTGAGGAGGATCAGATTTTCAAACTGGAACTTGCTCAAAACATGAAAGAGTAAGTATTTCTGTGCAACAGATTATAACCTAACTCAAATACATTCTGCTTATCGGATAAATTCCCCTTGAAATTAATTGTAGGCAGCTAGGAGATAAGGCTACTTTTGAAGGCATAAAGAAAGCAGGTCACCTGGTTCACATAGAACGCCCTTGCGTTTACAATAGGTGTCTCAAGAAGTTCCTTGCTTCCCTGCATGTAGATATTAAGCCAAAAAAATGAAGCTTAATTTACTCTATATTTACTCCACTCTTCATTCTCTCTGAACTTTTAAGGCCACGTTTTGGTTTATGATTAAGAATAAAAAGAAGGTTCATTCACTGTGTAAACCAGTGGGATGATTAGTGAATTTCTGTATTCATTCACTATTTAAAACCAGTGGGAATTTCTATGTAAACAGCAAGTTCATTCAATATGTAAACCCAGTTGAATTTTTAATAAATGTGACGGTTTTACCTTAGCACTTGGTATATATGTTTGGGATATTATTTCATATGATGGGCTTATATGTTTAATTAACAATTGTTATAGAAGCATCTATTAGGTATCGGCTTTGCAATATGCAGTTACCAATTACTAGACTAATTAGTGCTAATGGAATTCTAATTAAAACATGGCATATAAGGAACTTTATAGGGTTATAGTCCTCAAAGCTAATCATTCACAGTTGTACATCTCCCCTTCCCCATCAGTGAGAGAACCCATTGAGTACCGTAATTAGTATATGGAATACCTCAAACCCCATTGATTAATCACTATGGATTCATGTATATTTTCTCTACTATAGAATTCTTGATAACTTGATATGAGACTCTTTGACATATACGATAGATTGAACGAAGGATTATATCAGTCTATTTTAAATTTAGATTCAACAAGTGGTATCAGAGCTGGAATTCATGTCAAATTATTAGGAATAATAATGATAGTTATGCTTTATGAATTTGTTGATATATTGTTTCATCATACATATTGTGAATTGTTGTTTGGATGCACATATAAATATTTAGGGTTAAATATGAAGTATGAATAATTTTCTTGATTTTCATGGTCATGATTGTGATTATTGGAGATTTTAAAGTTTTCAATTCATAGTACAATTTTGATGTTTTAGTTTTCTCTTTTAAATTTTGATTCGTTGTAAATTTGCAAGAGAAAACTTTAGGATTATTATTTTTTCTTATATGGATGTTTTCAGGAAGAAAAATACCAATTTTCAGAATTTACTTTTTGGGATTTTTCGCTCAAGAATAAAAAAAGAAAAAAAAAATCAGAACTCCAGATACCAGTGCACTTGGCGCCACGGTGTTACCCATGGGCTCCATAGAGCCAAGTTTCGAGCAAAAATATTTTTTTTGGCACAATTGTCTTATATCTGAAAATAAACTAATTAAAGCAATATATTATCAAAGTAACCTCTATTGTGTAGATTTATTTATTTCAGGATATTAAAATGTGAATTGATGTTTCTGTCCAAAGACTAAACATTAATATTGTGCAAGATATCTTGAAATGGACCCACCACTATCTACATTTATTGAATGCTTGGACATAATATTGTTTCTGTTGCTACTATTATGTCAACATCAATTTCATTTATGTACTTAATACAAACTTCAAGACTTGGAAATAGAACATTTATATTGTTCTCGACTGCACGGATCTTGACCTTGCACTAACAAAAGAATAACCTGCACCTTCCACTTCTCAAAGTCCCTCTGGGAATAAAAGGAAACATGAGAGGTGGGAGAGATCTAATCGTATGAGTCTTATGACGATGAAATGCATCATTTCGGAAGCATTCAGGGCGCTATGGTCGATGTGGACAATGCTAAAAAGTTCCTTAAGGAAATTGATAAACATTTTGCAAAGAACAAAAAAGTAAAGACAAGTACCTCTTTGGCTAACCTTGTCTTGTCTCAAAGAAGTATAAAGGAAAGGGGAACATAAGAGAGTACATTATGAAAATGTCTAATGTCGCTTCAAAATTAAAGGTACTAAAGTTAGAGCTATCTAAGGACTTTTCCATGCATCTACTACCCATTTCTCTTCGTGCACAATATAGTCAATTTACAATGAACTCAGAAGGAACTCTTAATGAGCTCTTATCTCGCTGTGTGTAAGATCAAGAAAAAATTAAGACAGAAAAGACAGAAAGTGCTCACTTAGCCACTATCTCTAAGAACAAGAAACAAAAAAGGGATAAGGGTAAGAAAGCTACAGTTGGAACACACCAACCAAACAACAGATGAAACGGGATGAGGAATTTACATGTTACTTCTTCAAGAAAGCTGGACATATAAAGAAGGAATGTTCCAAATACGTCGGATAGCGGAATGTACACTTCGCACTTCCATTTGTTCTGAAATTAATTTAGCTTTTGTAGCTGGTCATACTTGGTGGGTAGAATCTATTGCTACTACCCATATAAGTGTGACCATGCAGGGTTGCCTGTGGAGTCGAAAGTCAAATAATGCGGAAAGATTCATATATGTGGGTGATGGCAAAACTATTGAGGTGGAAGCAATATGAACTTTTAGCTTGTCTTTTAGTTATTTTTTGGATTTGGAAGAGACATGTAGTACCGTTATTTAGACGAAACTTAATTTTTATTTTTGCATTGGACAAATTTCATTTTCTTGTTCATTTGGAAATAATGAGTTAGTCATGTTCAATATTCAAATATTATTGCAACTGGATTTTTTTATTAATAATCTATACTTATTGGATACAATTGCCTTGTGTAATAACACCTTGCAAACAACCACTCGTGGTACAAAATGCAAATTAACTGATGAGAATTATGCTATACTTTGGCTTAATCATTTAGGACATATATCCAAACAGAGAATAGAGAAACTTGTATCTAACAGAATTCTTGATCTACTTGATTTAAAAAATTTCAAAGTTTGCATTGAATGTGTAAAGAAAAAACAAACGAACATAAGGAAATTAGGTGCCAACGGGAGTTCAGGTGTCTTAGAATTGATATATACTGATATTTGCGGACCATTCACTACAATTTCATGGAATGGTCAACAATATTTTATTACGTTCATAGACATTTATTCTCATTATGAGTACCTATATTTAATTCATGAGAAGTCACAATCTATGAACATTTTTAAGGTTTTCATAGCCGAAGCTGAAAATCAATTAGGCAAGAAAATTAAGATTGTCAAATCTGATCATAGTGGTGAATACTATGGAATATATGATGGATCAGAGAACAATGTTCAAGACCTTTTGAAAAATTTCTAGAGGATTGCAGAATTGTCCCACAATACACAATGCCAAAAAAACCTAGCATGAATGATGTTGCTGAGAAACATAATATAATGCTTAAGGACATGGTAAGAAGAATGATAAGTTATTCTTCTTTACTAGAATCACTATGGGAGAAGCGCTAAAAATTGCATCATACATTCTGAACAAGTTACCAAGTAATGTGGTAGTTAAAACACCTTATGAAATGTGGCTAGGCAGGTCTAGCATAAGGCATTTACACATTTGGGGTTGTCTAAATAAGGCAAGGCCTTATAGGCCAAATGAAAGAAAACTAGACTCAAGTGATAAGTACATTTTTTGCACTTATTCGAGTCAAATTACTAAGTCTTTATGTCATCAAAGAGGTAAATTTTGTTTAGGTTGATTTTCTTTTATTTCAATGTTGGATCCGTTTCAAAGCAATGGGATAGTAAAGAAGGATCAATTGGCTATTCAATAGAAGTTTGTGGACTAAATCTCAACAAATGTTGAAGGATCAAAATCAAGGATAGAATGAAGAAAATGCATTACATGGAAGAATTGAGGAATTGGAAGCAAGCATTAATCTAATTGGACTTTTCTTTTTTTGCCATAAGAATAAAAATCAATGAATTGGCTGGCAATAAAAACAGACACGAGATAGAAGCTGGGAAATGGGGATTCTTTTGATAAAAAAAGAAAAAGAAAAAGGAGTGGCAGAGAAGATGTATATATGTATATAGAAAAAAAAGGAGGTTGGCGGCTGTTGGGAATACAAAAACATACGACATTGAGGGGAATTATGCAGACGAAGAAGGCACTAAAACAATACACACAAAGGACGGATACGCAGCCTCAAACAGAAATCATTCCTCTATTTTTATTTTATTTTATTTTTTTGCACGAATTCATCTATGAATTGTGCAAGGAATTTGAGAATTAATCATGTTCCATCAATTTACATCTTTTCAATTTTATTTGTTTAATTTTGACATTATGAGTAGCTAAATATTTTTAGTGATAGGATTACGATGAAACTTATATCGTGAACTTTTGATTTTTGAATATTATTTATTTTTGATGTTCAAAGCACGGTTGCAATTCTTGAATAATTGACATGGATTTAATTTTCTCTACAATTATACGCACAATAATTGTATGAATATTGCGACTTATTTTACCTTCGAAAAATTGAAAATGAGTTAGACACAGTGTCAATTGTCGTAGAGTTCGATACAGAATATAAATATACCGCTATATGTTACGTGATCTTTAAGTATTCATAAAACTTAATGTATTTTTATATGTTCGCATCCATCATAGAAATATAGTTGGATCACATGTAAGAATAGATTTAATTATATTCGAGAAATATTATTAAACAAATTAGAAATATTGGTCTTCATAATTGAATCGTGTTGTCAAATTTATAAGTTCCTAGGGTTAAAAGGGGATTGATATGAGGAGATTCGGAATTTTAGCACGCTTTTAATCATCATATTTTTATAAAACTTGCATTTAATTATAATATTGCATTTATTTTAGTTAAGTCAGATCTTGCATTCATAAGTAAATTATTTAATTTATAGGAAAATTCACAAATTTCAATTGTTTTCGATTAAAGCTACATTAATTCGAATTTGAACTAGTACAATCTCTGTGGGGATGATACTTGAACTCAAAATTCATTCTACTACTTGTTAACGAACCGTGCACTTGCGGTATTTTAAATGAAAAATATTCTCGTGACAAGTTTTTGAGTCGGAGATTGTATTTGATTTTAAGTTCATTTACCTTGGCATTAATTCGCGCTCTTTATTTTTATTTTGTTATATTTTATTTTCTCTATCAATTTATTTCGGTAATTCTATTTTTTCTCTTTTAGGTATTTTATGCGAAATTTGGGAGACGGTGAACTAATACCAACTGATCTGGAAATTGAAGGTATATTTCATTGTAGGCAAAGAGAAGCACAACAACAAGAGATGGCTAATACACAGAATAATCCATTTATTCAACTAAAGGAAGATGCAACAGTCGATGGGGGAACATACTAGTTGGGGACTTCATGAGTCCACAAATTATTTAGAGTCAAGCTAGCATCGTTTATCCTTCATTGGGTAGCCTAACTTTCAGCTGAAAACTAATATCATCCATTTGTTTCAAAATGACATCAATTCTATGGCAGGGTAGATGAGAATCCACACACATACGTCTCTCGATTTTTGGAGATGTGTCAACACTTCAAATCTCAAGGTGTTTCAAATTATGCTATCAGATTGAAATTATTTCTACACATTCTACGGGATAGAGTACTAGAATGGTTAGACTCACAGCCTATTTCCAGTATTACCACTTGGAATGACTTGGCTCAACAATTTTGCACTAAATTCTTCCCACTACCTAAGATAGCAAAATTGAAACATGACATATCCATATTCCATCAAGGAGAAACGAAATCCTTTGATGAGGCTTGGAATAGATTCAAGAACATAATTCGAAAGTGTCCTCATCACGGCATTAGTAAAGGGCTCCAGGTCCAATATTTTTATGTAGGTCTACTTCTATCTTAGAAAAGCATGGTGGACTCATCATCCAATGGCTTCTTATCCACAAAGAAAATTGATGAAGCCAAGGAGTTGTTTGAGGGAGTGGCTACCACCACAACCATATGAGCCTCTGAGCGGGTTGATCAAAAGAAAGTACCATGAGTATATGAGGTGGACACGTATATAGCATTATCTACAAAAATTGACTCTTTGTTTCACAAGGTTGAGAGTATGTCATAGTCAGCCCAGTACACACCAAGTGGGCAAGTTGTCAAGAATGCAAGGCAAATCACATCACATCACAGTAGATTGTCTAGTTTTTGAACAAGACATTGAATATGTTGAATATGTACAAGGAGGTCAGCGTCAACAAAATAACCACACTCTGACACATACAACCCTAGTTGGAGGAAGCACCCAAATATTTATTGGGGTAATCAAAATTCTAATAGACCACATGGTTCTCAGTTTCAGCACATAGAGAAGAGGACTTCCTTGGAAGAGATGTACAGTAAATTTATGGAAAAGACAGATCAGTACATGGAAGCGAATAATCAATTCATGAGAAAGATTGAGACAACTTTTAGAACCAAATTGTTGCAATTAAAAACTTAGAGACTCAAACAAAACAGATAGCATAGGCTATATTAGGCAGAGTACCAGGTTTATTGCCAAGCAATATAGAGGTTAACCCCAAGGAACATGTCAAAGAAATTACTACCAGGAATGGGGTTCAGTTACCTGAGATTCGTGTTAAAAGACCTGCTGTAAATAAAGAAAAAATACCTTCTACTGATGAGGAGCATGTGGAACAGAAGGAACAGACTGAACAAACAACATAAACATCTACCAAAGAAAGTTCACATACATTACGGGTTAAGGCAATCGCTCATATCAACCATACGAAGCTCTGATTCTGTTTCCTCAAAGGTTACAAAAGCATAAGTTAGACAAGCAGTATACGAAATTCCTTAATGTCTTCAAAAAGCTTCACATCAATATCCCTTTTGCTAATGCACTTGTTCAGATGCCTAGTTATGTCAAATTCTTGAAGGATATTTTATCTAACAAATGCAAATTGGACAAACATGAGACAATGATGTTGACCAATGAGTGTAGCGCTAGATTACAAAATAAGCTACCTCCACAATTAAAAGATCCATGGAGTTTTACAGTACCTTACACTATAGACGAATGTTATTTCGATAAAGCTTTATGTGATTTTGATGTAAACATTAACTTGATGCCACTCTCTATTTTCAGGAAACTAGGTATGCGGGAGGCTAAAGTAACTACAGTAACTTTACAGCTAGCAGATCGATTTATCATGCATCCAAGATGAATCATTTAAAATGTCCAGGTGAAAATGGAAAAATTCATCTTTCCAGCTGATTTTCTTATTCTTGACATGTAGGAAGATATGGATGTTCCGCTTATATTGGGTTGACCGTTTCTAGCCACTAGAAGAGCTCTTATTGGTGTGCAGAAACGTCAGTTAATTTTGAGGCTTGGTGAAGAGTAGGTCACATTTAATGTATTCAAGGCCATGAAATATCCAGTAGAGTCAGATAGTTGCTTTCAGATCGATGTCATTAACAGGGCAGTTTATGACATCTTTCAGCTGCATAATCAATCTGATCCATATGAGGCATGCATCGTACACTCTCAATCCACTCATTTTGATTCCATTGAGATTGAGATGTGTGCTAGATATCTTGAAGATAATCCTCCATATAAGTGCAGACCACACTTTGAGGAGTTGGAAATAGGTCCCACATAGCCATTACCATCCATTCAACAGCCTCCAAAGTTAGTGTTCAAGCGGTTACCATGTCACCTCTGTTATGCCTACTTGGGAAAATCTTCTACATTGCCAGTCATTATTGCAAATTCTATCAGTGAGATTGAGGAAGAGAAATTGATGTGGGTACTCAGAGAAAATAAGACAGCTCTTGGGTGGTCTATTGCTAACACCAAAGGGATCAGCCCTACGCTTTGCATGCATAAAATTCTCATGGAAGATAGTTTTCGACCAAGTATAAACAACCAGAATCCAAATATGAAGAAGGTAATCAGAGTAGAGGTATTGAAACTTTTGGATGCAAGGATCATTTATCCTATCTTAGACAGTGCATGAATCAGTCATGTTCAGGTTGTGTCGAAAAAGGGGGTACCATAGTAGTACCGAATGAGAAGAATAAATTAATTCCCACCGTTAGTGTTACGGGACGGAGAGTTTGTATTGATTATCACAAACTCAACACTA
Source organism: Fraxinus platypoda (assembly GCA_903798405.1). Taxonomy (NCBI): domain Eukaryota; kingdom Viridiplantae; phylum Streptophyta; class Magnoliopsida; order Lamiales; family Oleaceae; genus Fraxinus; species Fraxinus platypoda. The sequence goes on from CAIGRT010162858.1 coordinate 8,743, forward strand.
CTACTCGGAAGGATTACTTTCCCTTTCATTTATTGATCAGATGTTGGAGGGGTTGGCAGGTCATTCCCATTACTGCTTCATTGATGGATACTTCGGTTATAATCAGATACCAATAACGCCCAAGGATCAAGATAAGACAACTTTCACCTATCCCTACGTTACCTTTGCTTACTGCAATATACAGCGTTTGGTCTATGCAATGCCCCTGCTACATTTCAGTATTGCATGATGGCCATTTTTTTTATGGTAGACAAATTCTTAGTCTTTATGGATGATTTCTCGATTTTCAGCTCTTTGTTTAATGAGTGCCTAGAGCACTTAAACTTGGCCTTGCAACGATGAAAGAAAACTAATCTAGTACTAAACTGGGAAAAGTGTCACTTCATGATACAAGAGGACATCGTGTTGGGGCATCGGATTTCAAAAACGGGTATAGATGTTGATAAGGTAAAGATTCAGGTTATTGAGAAGTTACCATCACCTACCTTAGTTAAGGGTGTTCGCAGTTTTCTTGGCCATGCCAGGTTTTATCTCCACTTCATCAAGGACTTCTCTAAAATTATTAAACCGTTGTGCAATTTGCAAGTCAAAAATGTTCCTTTTGACTTCTCTAAAGAGTGTTTGTTAGCTTTCAACATTCTAAAAGAGAAGTTAATTTCAGCACTAGTGATATTTGCACCAGATTGGAGTTTACCCTTTCAATTGATGTATGATGCAAGGGACTGCGTAGTGGGAGTAGTATTGGGACAGAACATATATTAAATTTTTCATGTGATCTACTATGCAAGCAATACATTGAAAGATGCACAACTAAATTACGCCACCATTGAGAATGAACTTTTAGTTGTAGTCTATGTCTTTGATAAATTTCGATCATATCTAGTAGATCAAATGTAATAATCTAATAGACCATACAACTTTAAAGTATCTGATGACAAAGAAAAATGTAAAACCAAGAATGATCAGATGGGTACTACTCCTACAAGAATTTGATTTGGAGATAAGAGACAAGAAGGAAAGTGAAACGTAGTAGTTGACTATTTATCTCAACCGAGCATGGAGAGCAAGAAAAATCAGTGGACATAAATGAGATCTTTCGAGATGAACATATCTCTAATGTGGAGGATGCACTATAGCATGCATATATTGTGAATTATTTGGTCAAATTCATCATTCCACCAGATTATTCAAGTCATCAAAAAAAGAAATTATTTTCTGACTTGAAGTACTATTTTTGGGTGGATCCTATTATCTACAAGTACGGTTCAGATCAGATTATTAGGTGGTGTATTCCTAAAGAAGAAGTCTCTTAGATACTTGAGCGATGTCATTTATCTTGCTAATTGGACACTTTGGTGCTTCAAAGACAGATGCAAAAATCTTACAGTGTGGGTTCTATTGGCCTTCAATATTTAGAGATTTTTATGTTTTTGTAAAGAGGTGTGATAGATACCAGCATAGAGGGAAATATCTATAGTAAGAACAAGATTCCTTTGGATAATATCCTAGAGATAGAGCTATGTGATTTGTGGGGAATTGACTTCATGGATCCATTCATCCCCTCGTTAACAAATCAATATATTCTTGTTGTAGTAGACTATGTCTCTAAATGGGTTAAAGCAATTGCATTACCTAATAACAATGATCGAGTGGTTATAAGTTTCTTGAAAAAATACATTTTCACTCGGTATGGCACACCCTGTGCAATTATTAGTGATGGGGGTAAGCACTTCTATAATTGTCAATTTCAGTCCTTGTTGGCTAAATATGACGTTCGACATTGCATAGCCATCCCCTATCATCCTCGGACCAGTGGGCAAGTCGAAATCACTAACAGGGAGTTGAAGTGTATCCTTGAAAGATTGGTCTAAAAAGCTTGATGATGCTTTGTAGGCCTACAAAACAGCCTTTAAGACCACTATATGTATGTCTCCCTATCATCTGGTTTTTGGGAAATATGTCATTTGTCAGTTGAGTTGGAGCATGGAGCTTATTGGGTAGTCAAAAACTTGAATTTTGATTTGAAAGCAGTGGATGAAAAGAGTACACTTCAATTGAATGAGATTGATGAGTTTCAGTTGGAAGCTTATGAGAATGCAAAATTGTATAAAGAGTGAACCAAAAAGTGGCATGATATGAATATTCAAAGAAGGAACTTTGAAGTTGGACAACGTGTCTTGCTGTACAATTCACAACTCAAGCTGTTTTTGGGCAAGTTGAGGTCAATGTGGTCAAGACTGTACACTACTACTTAGGTTTTTCCATATGGGGCTGTTGAGGTCACTTATGGGAGTAAATGAACATTCAAAGTTAATGGACAGTGGTCAAAGCCATATTGGAGCGAGAAATTCTCAAAAGAAAAGTCCATTCGTCTTGCAACACCAAAATAAATCACCCAAAAGTCGAGCTCTAGACTCTAAATCGAGCACTCAATGGAAGGCAACCTATTTTTCTATCAATTTTCACTTATTTTAATTAACTATTATATTGCAAGTAGTTTTAGGAATTGCATTAATTTAGGAATTCATGCACTTAAACGGTTTTTTATCACATTTTAGGTAGTATTTTAAGACTTGCATTAGTAACTTAGGCATGTTTACTTATTGGGTTCATTTTTACACAGTTGACATCCTAGTATTATATTGAGCTTACATTGAAATGATATACATTTTTAAGGTAGCACCTAGATTTCAATCTCCAAACAATTTGAAAGACTTACCCTTTCCTAGTTATAGGATTTTTGTAGGGATGCACGCTCTTAGATAATGTTTTTAAAAGTTAGAAGATTAGAATTATTCTTGGTGTGAATCCATTGCAAATATTTAAACTTTATATGCTATCACTAATATTTATTTTGAATTTTTGAAACTGAAAATTAAAGCCTAGCAACAAGGAAAATTGGCAGTTGTCATGACATCTACCAGTCGAACCAGCTTGATCCTTCTACCTATTTGTATATACCCCCAGTGAGTTTCCGATCTTTACTTATTTATTTAGATTATTTTTGCTCTTACATTGGGGACAATTCAATGTTTTTAGGATACTTTGAAAATACATTTTTTTCAACTATTGATTAGGTCTGTATAACTGTTTAATAAAAAAAATAAAAAATTTGAAAAAAAAAAAAGAACCAAAAATAGTATCTAGCTAGTGTTGAATGACTTACCACCTATGATGATATTTATTTGTTTGAACTGAGTACAGCTTTAGCTAAAACTGGACAATATCGTATTTTATGCTTTTACTTGAGTACTTATCCACGTTAGATTGTTTACTTGAGCTCATAGCCGTATTGACTTATCATTTATGTTGGGACACGACTTGATTATGTGGACTTGAGTGTTGATGTTGTTGGCCTATATTTGAGTTAATTCATAAATCCTTAACATAGAAAAAAAACTGCTAAAAAAACAGTTTGGTGGGAAGGTTACCGGTTGTATTCGTATAAGTTTGATAGTTTGGAGTTCTAAGATCTCACCATTAGTTGAAGAAGTTTGTGTTAAGGAGTATAGAATGGGCACGGCCACTTTTAAAATTCGAATCTCGTATAAAAAAAAAAGTGTGATACATCTTATACCTCTCTTCGTAGCCTTTATGACTCGAGTTATTAAGTCTGCTAGGGTTTCTAAAACCTGGTGCCCTATGATCATCTGATTTGGGAGTTATCGATTTAAAGTTCGCTACAGTGGTTATTTAGTAACCTTAGTGGAGAGAAATTCTGTACATAAGATTTCAAAAGAAAAGATTAAAAAATTAAAAATACACAATCAATATATATGTTCATACAGAAAAAAAAAAAGAGAGATTTGGATTATCAAAAGCAATTGGTGCTGGGTAAGGACTTTGAGACTTGAACTCTAGAGATTAGTAGTGTAACATTGAGAAAGACTTACCATCTCTCTTCTAGATCTACAAGTATCTAATTATGATCACTTTGCATGGAAAAATGCATTATAATGATTTTTAAGAACCTACTGGTGTTAGAAATACCCCGGGATTGGAGAGAAAAACATAAGAAGTGATTTTGCAAGAGGTTTTAGGAAAAATTGACAACAAGACGATTGCGATTATGAATGAATCAACAACACTTGATTGGTTGTGCTATAGAATGGATGTAAGTTCAATATTGGCTAATCACATACACACACACTAAGTCAAGTATCGGATAAGTAAAAAATTATTTTTGATGTTGTTTGGATCTTTCTAGAGTGTTACTTTAATTTGAATATGAGGAATATGGGAAGTAGTTCAACATTGAGTATGTTATTTGTGATTTGTTCTAGATAGTAATATGATTTATGCTTGGGTTTTTTTTCCCCCGATGACGAATAAATAGTTTGGGGGTGTTTGATAAGTGCGTTTTGTGCACTTATTCGAGCCAAATTAATAAGTGCAAGTGTTAAATTTTACTTAACTTAGAGGTTGATTTTCTTTTATTTCAATGTTGACCCATTTCAAAGTAATTGGAAAAGAAAAAAAAGGATGAATTGGCTATTAAATAGAATTTTGTGGACTATATCTCAGTTAAATAAAAGTTCGAGGATCAAAATTGAGGAGAAAATGACAAACTTGCATTACCTGGAAGAATTGAGCATTTGGTAACATGCATTAATCTAATTGGGCTTGTTTCCACTTGGTCTTGCCATGGGAATAAAAATCAATGAATTGGCTGGCAATTAAAACGGACACGAGACAGAAGCTAGGGAATTGGGATTCTTTTGATAAAAACAAGAAAAAGGGGTGGTAGAGAAGATATATATATACACACACACACACACACACACACACAGAGGAAAAAAAAAAGGCGTAATGCTATTCATCCTCACTGGGGATGAAAACACAGTCTACGTGGCGTTAATGTGGCATTAAATGATAAGTGAAATTAAATAAGTCATTTAATTTCACCTTTCATTTAACTTATCATTTAAAGCCACATAAACCGTGTTTTCAAAATCAGAGTAATGCTATTCATCCTCACTGGGGATGAAAATACAGTCTACGTGGCGTTAATGTGGCATTAAATGATAGGTGAAATTAAATAAGTCATTTAATTTCACCTTTCATTTAACCTATCATTTAAAGTCACCTAAACTGTGTTTTCATCCCCACCGGGGATAAATAACATTACTCAAAAAAAAGAGGATGGTGGCGGTTGAGAATAGGAAAAAGGGCACAAACATACGACATTAAAGAGAATTACGCAAACGGAGAAGGCACAAAATAAAATACACACAAAGGATGGATACGCACTCAAAGAGAAATCATTCCAAATGTTTTTGCAAGAATTCATTGATAATTTGTACAAGGAGTTTTAGAATTAATAATGTTCGGTCAATTCATTGGTGATATCTTTTCGGTTTTATTTGTTTAATTATGATATTATGAGTAGTTAAATACTTTTAGTACTAGGATTATGATGAAACTTATACCATGAACTTTTGATTTTTGAATATTATTAATTTTTGACATTCAAAGCACATTTTCAATTCTTGAATGATTGACAAGGATTTAATTTTCTCTACAATTATATGTACAATAATTGTATGAATATTGTGACTTATTTTACCTTCGAAAAATTGAAATAAGTTAGACATAGTGTCAATTGTCGTATAACTCGATAGGGAATAGAAATATATCGCTATGATTTACGTGATCTTTAAATATTCATAAATCTTTAATGCATTTTTATATGTTCGCATCCATCATAGAAATATAGTTGGACCACATGTAAGAATAGATTTAATTATATTCAAGAGATATTATTAAACAAATTAGAAATATGGGTTTTCATAATTGAATCGTGTTGTCAAATATATAAGTTCCCAGGGTTAAAGGGGGATTAATATAAGGAGATTTGGGATCCTAGTACGCTTTTCATCGTTATATTTTTATAAAACTTACATTTAATTATAATCTTACATTTATTTTAGTTAAATTAGATCTTGCATTCAGAAGTAGATTATTTGATTTATACGAAAAATAAAAAATTTCAATTGTTTCAGTTAAGGCTAAGTTAATTCGAATTTGAACTAGTACAATCTCTGTCGAAATGATACTTGGATTCAAAATTCATTTTACTACTTGTTTACATACCGTGCACTTGCGGTATTTTAAACGAATAATATTTTCCTGACATCAAGAACAATAAACTGCTACTTTGTTGAGTACGTTGCACGGTCGAGATGCTTTAAATTTTATGATCCAACAAGAACTTTTTTAGAGACGAGAAATGTGAAATTCCTCGATGATGTTGAGTTTGAAAGGGGAAATAAGACCATTAAGAATTTTGTCTTTGAAGAATAACTTACTTCTCTTCCTATTATTGCTATTAACAATGATCAGCTTCTGAACATTGTTCAAGATGCAATCCAAGACAACAATGAACCTCCCTACTCAGAATCAAGAACTTGCTCCTAAAGAGCAGACTCAACAATCTCAAGAGGAAGTGCAAATACGACGATCCACTAGAGAAAGAAGAAGTGCAATTTTAAGCGATTATATAGTCTTTCTTCAAGAACGTGAGTTTGACATAGGGTCTATAGAAGATGGTCCAATCAACGTCCAACATGTCAAATAAAGTCCTAACTCTCAAAAGTAGATTGAAGCCATGAATGATGAGATAAAATTCATGGAGAACAATGATGTTTGGGATCTTGTCAAGTTGCCTGAAGGTGCAAATCACATTGGTTGCAAATGGATATTTAAAATCGAAAGAGATTCAAAAGGCAATATTGAAAGATATAAGATGCATCTAGTCACTAAGGATTTTACTCAAAAGGCAAGAATTGATCACAAAAAGACTTTCTCTCCGATTTCAACGAAACTCTTTCAGGATAATAATAATAATAATAATAATAATAATAATAATAATAATAATAATAATCTGTAGCTCATTTTAATTTAGAGCTACATCAGAAGGATGTAAAGACTACTTTTCTCGATGATAACATTGAGGATACCATATATATGATGTAGCCAAAAAACTTTGTGTCAGGTGATCTAAAGTTTATGATCTACAAACTAACTAAATTTATCTATGATCTGAAGCAAGCTTTCCGTCAATGATATCACAAATTTCATCAAGTTATTATCTTGCATGGTTTTGAGGTAAATGCAGTTGATAATTGTATATATCACAAGTTTAGTGGGAGTAAATTTATCGTCCTAATGCTTTATGTTGAAGACATACTGTTGGCTAGCAACGATATAAGCTAATTGCACGAAACTAAGAGATTTATAAATAAGAATTTTAAAATGAAAGATCTTGGAGATACCTCTTTTGTATTAGGAATTAAGATACATCGAGATCACTCTCGAGGTATTATTAGGTTATCACAAAAGAGCTATACCAAAAAGGTTTTGACTAGATTTGGCATGAAAGATTGTGCATAAGAAGATATTTCCATTGTTAATGGTGACAAGTTTAGTCTCAATCACTACTAGACACTAAGATGTCCACTTCGGGTTATAGACTACCTGCTGGCAAAAGGTGATGTTTCCTTGAGAAGTGCTAATCAGTCACTCATGGCTTCTTCCACCATGGCAGCCAAATTCATTGCTTGTTATGTGGCAACAAATCAGTCGATATGGTTGCAAAATTTTGTCATCTGCTGCGAATTGTAGATGGTATTAAAAGACCACTTAAGATTTTTTTGTGGCAGTGCTATATTCGAATAACAACGGAGCTCTTCATAGTCGAAGCACTAGACACTAAGTTTCTAGTTGTTAAGGAGAGAGTTCAGAGCATATAGTGTATGTAGAACATATAGGAACAACTTCATGATTGCGGATCCGTTCACTAAAGGTTTACCACCTAAAGTCTTTCACGAGCATACTGCTAATATGGGTATGGTTTTATTCAATAATACGTAAATTTAGTGAGAGTTTGTGTTCGTTGGATGTTCTTTTGATTACGCACGTGTTTGTGATATTTATATATATGCACATTTTATTTTCTGCAAAATAAAGTACATGGTTTAAATTTTGTTTACTCTGAATATATTCTTTCTATTTGTGGTTTAAACATAAGGTTGGAAAGATTAATAAATGATCTCACTACGAAATAAAGAAGGACCAGTTGAAAATTGACATATTTGAGATCACATTGCATGCAATTCCCTGCTGCACATCCATACTTGATCTATGGTATTAAATATATTTGGTGTGGTGACCATTGATGGATCTAGTTACGAAACGAGTGCAACAAAGATCACTTTGATCTCATGCTAGTATAGGAGATAGACCAGATTTTAACTTAGAAGTTGTTTCAAGACAAGATAGAAAATTTAGTGTACACTTAAGGTAATGGAATACAATTGTCTTCAGAAAATATATGTAGTCCAAGTGAGAGATTGTTGAGATATTATTTTCTATGATGGGCTTATGTATTTAATTAACAATTGTTATATGAGCTATCTAATTAAGTATGGTTAATTTAAGTGATCTAGTTATTAGGCCCCATAAGCATCTAGTAGGTATGGACTTTGCAATGTGTAGTTACCCATTACTACACTAATTAGGGTTAATGAGACTCTAATTAAAACTTGGTATATAAGGAACCTTATAGGGTTATGGTCCCCAAGGATAATCATTCATGATTGTGCATCTCTTCATTCCCCATCAGTGAGAGAGAATCAATTGAGTGCCATGATTAGTCTATGGAAGACCTCAAACCCCATTAATTCATCTCCATGAATTGAGGTATATTTTCTCCTCTATATAATTCTTGATAATTTGACATGAAACCCTTTGACATGCATGATAGATTGAACATAAGGTTTTATGAGCTAACGAAAATTAAGATTCAACAATATAGTCCATGTTTGGTGTAGCTAAAAATCAGATTTTTCAATAAAATATGATAAAAGTTGATGAAATGTATAGTTGAAAAATTGATAAAAGTTGTGGGTCATATAAAATGGGTGGTTAAAGTTAATTGTTGACATTGAATTATATTTTTCATTAACTTTTTGAGCTACACCAAACAGGGAAAATATTTTTTTTATCTTAAACCTCCCAAGTTGGCAAGATTTTATTAATTGCATAATTAAAACATAATAATGTCAATATAATTATAATTTGTAAAATAGTCTCTTCTTATTTTTTTAAATTAAAGCGCCATTTTATTATGTAGGCATGGCCCAAGGAAATGTTCAAAGGGGTATAATCCACCGAGTTCATAGAGACAGGCAGGGGCGGAGCCAGAAAATACATTAGATTGGGCTGAAATTTTTTTTTTTCAATAAACTTTTATACTAAAAGATGTTCTAAACCACACGATAAAACAAAAACTGGACTCAAAATCAGGCAAAATCATGCCCAG
>CAIGRT010162859.1:0-12480 GCA_903798405.1 Fraxinus platypoda
TAGAATTGGGATCTCCAAAAGTAGGCTGTGATGTAATTTCCACTATATCCCGCCATAATTGTTGGCCCAATATAAGATATTCACCGGTCGGCAAATATTTTTATGGGCCAAAAAATATTCGTGGTTAGTAAATATTCTGCGCCATGCCCCCTCTAAAAATATATATCTTATTTTGGCCGACTATTTTTCATTTGGTCGGCAAATATATCTTATTTTCACCTGCTATACCTATTTTGGTCGGTAAATATTGATTTTGCTACTAGTTATACGTTAGTGCGAAAAAAATTGGTCAGCAAAGATTATTATTATTATTATTAACTAATTTTATTGGGTCGGTAAAGATATTGCCAACCAAGTATTTTTATTGGTCATCATAAGAGAGTTTTCACCAACTAGGTTTTGGTTGATCGGCAAAAGTTGGCCGGGAAAGCTATAGTTTCTTGCAGTGATCATTGGTATCAATGCGACATTCTGCAAGCTTGCTTCGTTACCTGGATGGGGATCGAATCCCCACTTCTATTGATTTCTTCATGAAGAGTGTATTTTTCTGGGATGTAAATTACATATTAATCCTTGTTGATTAAGATATTGCTGCTATTTCAGGGAGCCTCTCATAACAATATTTTGTGGAGGAACTTATGGGTCAGGTACATTTTTTGTTAAACTTTCCTACTGCAATTTAAAGGCTATGAAAAGAAAAATAGACAGGCTCTTTTGTGTTTTGCTGTAATCTTCTATTGGTGTTTCACTCAATGTAAGATTTATAACTAGTAATGGTTCTCCTTGTCCTTAATGTTGGCGGTAAAAAACCCTAATTCAGAGAATGACATGTGTGACCCTGCCTTCAAATTGAAAAATACAATGATTTTTAATGCATTCGTCTTCTGCCAGGTAAATTACACACTGTTTGTTCATTGGAATTCCAGGTTTTTTACTGCAATTATGTCATGCGATTTAAATGATATCGTTTTATTTATATAATTTCAGAACTTTAATGAATTTAATGCTAGAAAGTGATAATAATCATCTTTTCTGATTTTTTATATCGGTTCTCGATGCAAGTTATAATAATCATGTTTCTTGGGAAGTTCACTTCAATTGTTCAGCTCAGATGAAAGTTGTGGCTAGCTTCCGTTAATATTTTAGTATTAAGAGGTTCGTTTTTCATTACCTAAGCATATTGTTATTAAGAAGTTGTGACCAGCTGGCCACTTTCAATTATTGTGAAACTGATCCCCGTTCATAATAGGCCTTTCAGTACATTCTTTACAAGGAAATAGCATTAGAAGGAGGTAAATACGACTTTTTGTTGGCTCTTAGAAAAACATCAACTCCCTCATGAAGAAGCAACTATTCATTTATTTATATGGAGTTATTTTTTTCGCAGGTTGGATTAACTTCTTGTCTGAAGTGACTGTCATAGGTTAACATTTTCATATACATAGAATATCAAATTGTTGTTGGAGTGCTCTGGTTTGTCTTTGGTAAGTATTGTGAATGTATGGAATACTGTTGTTTATGGGGATATTGATGAAGAAGTATTGAAGTATTATTGGCTACTTCATCATGTAAGACCCTATTAGGGAATCTTAAAGTCAGAATTTTCTTGCTTGATACTTCGTAATGTAAAATTTTCTAGCACTATCGTAAGTTTGTTTTACATCATAAATCTCCAGGAAATTCTTGAAAATAATTGATATATTACTGCAGGTTGTCAAATTTGTTAAATAGGAAAATGTTCATGTAATATAAAACTAAGAGTTTCAATGTGGAAAAGCCACTTACTATTAATAGTCGAGTATGTGTGTGACCAGAGCTTTCATTAACTTTATCTTTAAATATCGCAACCTAAAAATTATTACATCATCCAGTCTTCACTCAGAATAACTACGAATAATTCTAGTTGGATAATCAAAATTATTACGTCATCCAGGCATGTGATAATCAAACTAAACATAGTGGACCTTAAAATTCTAGTAGATTATGCATGTAAGATGAATTTAGCGGATACCAAAAGATCTCTAACATTATAGATAAGATCTTGTGTTCTTTGTTAAAATCAATAAATTAGGTGAGAGATCTGTTATTAAATAACCTAAAGCTTAAGGAAATGACTAAGGAAATCAAAATATGAACACAAGAATGCATTCCTTTATCGAAATTACGTGAGATGACTTGGAATGTTGAAAGTTTGATGTTGTCAAATAACTCAGAATGCTGGAATCTGACACGCATCTAAATAGCAAGTACATGTTCGCGTTTGGAATACGTCATCCCGGTCGATGGGCACATGAGTTTATTTAATATTTTTCCTTTGGGAGAAGTTCAAATCTCAGATGAGCATTTGTATACAGCCACATCAAGTATGTCATTTGAACACAAATCTCTTTAAAGAAAAGCCGTGCTTAAGTGAGAAAATAAGTAGAAAGAAAGTGAGATCTTATTATTCAACGTGCAATGCATGCAAAACATAGAGTTGACAAGTCAAGAAGATGTAATTATAGGAAACACAAATATTATTGCTTCATTGATTTCATATAATTTGAGAGTGCACTTTCTGTATTTAGTAGATTGACGCCACACATTTAACAAAATGAGCACAGATTGTGGACTTTCTTTTTAATTAAAATGTGGTGCAATTAAAAAATTATAGTTTTAACATAATTACCGATAATAGATTTATTCAAATTGAGTTAATATTTTAGTTTTGCTTGTTGACTTAAGAGCATACTTTTTTTTCTCCGAAATGACAAGCAAAGAAGTATTATGAACCTAAGTGGACCTAAGCTAAGCATAGAGGTAAAAGTGTATAAAGCACGGCTATGCAGTCAGGCAAAACTTCACCATCTAGGTGCTTTTTTTTAGAACAATGTATGCACTTAAGAAAAATGTAAGCACTTTCATGGGTTCCGACCCTAAGCATCGAAACCCATGAAAGCCAAATTGTTTTGTAGATATCCACAACAAAATCAAGAAATTCGGAAAATGGAAGTCATAACATTTCATTTATGCTTTTACACTTGTCGCAAAGGAAGCCAAAACATGATCTGTGGAAGTACAAACCAAAATATATTTACTAAGCCTCAAGAGCATCTTAACTATTTGGTTTCAGATTTTACAGTAAGAAGAATAAGCAAAATGAATTTTCTTAGCTATGTATAGAGAAACATAATCATTTGCAGAAACAAAATCTCTTTAGCCTTAAAAAGTGTTTTTCTTTTCTTGGACGCATTTTCGTCCCTACTAAACTGGTCAAAATCGGTTCAAATACGCTGAAGAAAAGACATCACTTTGTGAGCAGTGCGAGCAAATGTAGAATTCGATCAAATTTTCCTTTATATTTGGGACCTTCTGAATCCATGAACCTCACCTTCGCATCAGCTGGCATTGTTATATCCTATTAAACACTTTTTCATCTTAAAGAGAGATTCATATTAAACATGAAACTAAAATTAATAAAAGCATATATGGTTGTGAAAAATCATTAGTTTATGATGAGACAATAAACATGATGGTTGCAGAAAAGGGAGGGAAAAATGGCTTTTTATGTTTTGCTAAAGTTATCATCAAATCAAAGATCTCGCCCATTACTGAAAAAAATCAATTTATGCAGTTGTAGTTTTGTGCAATTGTTGTAAAAATCAATGATCTGCAATGTAATTATATCTAAATAAGATAAATTTGACATCATACAACAAATACAGCAAAAAAGCAATAACAATGTATACATAATCATTTAATTAGAAGAATGTGGAATCATTTAACAACTATCATAATATAAAAGGCCACTATTTGTGTTTTGAGTTTAATTAGAGAAATAACAGCTTGTGTACCAAAACTGTAAGTGATGAGGTCTTGTTTGGTGGACACATAGGGTTACGAATTTTCACAAAATTATCATACTCCCCATTGAAATTGGGTTCAAATTTGTTACTAGAAATGGGAAGAATGTTTGCCAGAAGGGAAAAGTTTCCATCTTCCATGTCTGGGATATTATTAATAAAGATGGTATTGATTGGAGGCATGGAATCAAAGGTGGTTGGATTGACACGCTGAATGTCATGGATGCTGGGTCGATGTTTATCCATTGGAGTCAAATTGTTTTGTCGTCGAAAGTACTTCTGTGCATGGCTAGCAACTTGAGTTGGGGGACATAATGCCTTGAGATGCTCCTCCAGTCTCCTTTCTCATACTTGTTCAGACCCATGAGGATAGCCTGAAAGAAAAAATAATGAAGTATACTAGAAAACGATATCACTAGAAAAATATGGCAAAATTTCTGATAGAAGTGCAACAAGAAATAAAGTTGATATCACTAGGAAATGAATGTGTTAAAAATTAGCCCCCGTTTGGCAAATTTATAAGATTCATAAATAAGAATAGCAAGAGACTAAGAAAAATAATAATGTATTCCACAATATTTATGAGCGTGTGATTGATATTACTAAGGGGGCTGATAGCCATTGTTTCGGGCCTTTTGTTGGTGCCCAAATTCGGGCTGATTACTAGCCGGCCTTTGATATGTATGGACCAGATTGTTCTTTGGTAGAGTAGTCTTTATAGGAAGGTCAGACTTGGGGAGATAATGTTGGTGGACTTCTTGGTTGTGGCTGTGGTGGTTGCCGAGTCATCTGCCTGGAAAATAAATCTGGGCTCCATCTATGGTATTGATCGATCCTATTCAACAAGATCAGTGGACGAAATTAAGGTTGCTACCTAGGCAACACTCCATGTCATTATTTCACTGCATGTTTTGTCATAAATTTATTGAAACATAATATAATGTTTTTTTTATCTGGAATAGCCCACGACACCTCACCTTTTCATAATCCCAGATGTTTAAGGTACCATCCTCCGCACCACTGCCAAAATCTGATTCCTCTAGAATTAAGTTTCCGACAGTCAAACATGCGATTGCTAGGCAGATCTGAAAGGATGCAGGCTTTATTCAATCCCATAACAAAACTCCAAATGCAATAATAATTCAAAATACAATCAAAGTAACAGCAAATTATGAGTCACTCAATACGATGCCATATTCAGTACAGTTGTTCCACTCCATTATAACAAATGTTCTTAAACAACTAGAATTTATATTTGTCCACTTGACCAAAGATTAAAAAGTAACCAGCGAAAAAAGATTTGCATCATTCACAATGATCAGCTTTGTGAGCCTTTCCAACCTGCATGGACATTTGATGAATAAACAAATACTATAGAATGTACAACAGAAACAAAGCATACTTCCTGCTTTACAAAGTAGCATAACTCCCACTATATTTAACTTGATTTACATAATATCTTAATAAAAGGATGAATGTTTTCTTCACCATGTTGGATGAGTGAAAGCAATATTCCTAAACAATCATGGAAAAGTTTAAAGGACATATATACTTTTTTTCTCATTCATCATAGAAATGATAAAAAATAAATCTACTTTTGTGTTATTGGCTTTCGATGTAGAAGCTGAAAGGGTTTTTAAGGATATTTTTCTTAACTGTAACGGTTTTTCCTTCATTAGGAATAAATTAATCATTACAACAATACTTTTCTATAATGAAGGGCATAATGGTTTATGGAAAAGAGCATCCAGAAAATGAAGTTAATAGATTGGCGTACCTTATTTCCTATACCTTCCATACCAATCCCTTCAGTTCCATTTTTTGTTGAAATGTCAATATGGGACACCTTATCATTTGTATAAAAACAAAAATTTGCATGTGCAATTAGTAAATTGCCTAGTCTTTTGAGAATGAAGAATTATCGGGACATTTTCTTTCTTAAAAATGAAAAATGGAGTAAAACTACATCAAAAATGGATTTCTCTTTTAGTAGTAGCAAAAATATGAACTTTGTTCTTCGAGTTGTATTCTTTCTGGAACGTTGAAGTCGTTCGTTCACCTCTTTGATATGTACCCTGTCCAATGAACAAATATGGAATGTAAAAATATATTCGTATGGCTAAGAATAAAACATCAACTTATAAGTGCACGATCAACAATTAACATAAGCAAAAGACAGTTTATTTAGTGTGGTTGGATAAAAAACAGTTTGGCTCCATGCCCAGTTCGTTTCAGTTATGAATTTTACCCGTGAAATCATTTTCTACATGTAAATCTGGAACTGAATTGTACCATAACCGATTATTTATGTTGGGTTCTGAGTATGATGCTCGCTTCAAAAGTGAAAATGAAAATGAAATTCACGCAAAAAAATAAAAAAAAATAAAAAAAAGAAAGAAAACTGCAGTTTCTTGAAACTGCAATTATTATTCACGAAAAGTTCAGTAAAAGAAAGACAATGACAACTAATTGGATTATAGGAACATATAGTTAAAAACTATAAACCTAGTGCATAATCTTTCTCTACTCACCCATTATTTAAAATCTTCACAATTCCCAAAACCTACAAAAAAAAGATAAAACAAAATAAAATAAAGTAAAAAAATAAACGATGAGCTTAATATTTTCAATTCAAGATCCCAAATGGGCCAAATCTACCTGCAGAAAAAAACAGAATTTATGTAACTATTACACAATTCTTCAAACCGATAACACTAGTTTCTCAACAAATATTACCTAAACTTTCAACCAAAGAAGTTTTCAACACTCGATCAGTGATGCAACTCCAAAGCACTGAGGAAATCAAGATCGAAGGGCTTAAACTCAAATTTGTACCCTTCTTTTTAGCTATCAAAACCCTAACCTGAATACTAAAGCAAACCTTTATTGATTAAAGAACGCCACAAGGAATTCTATCATCTCTCTCAAGTATGACACAATACATTGTTTAAATTTCAAAAAGAAAACTAGAAGAATCAACTTCCAACCACAAGTTTGGAAGAAGAACACGAAGAGAGAACAAAGAAAATTCTGGAAGAAAACACCGAAAGGCAGCAATGAGATTGTGACCTAATTGGGTGACCTAGGGTACTATTTGTACCCTTACATCTAGCCATTGATCTAGACCATGATCCAACGATCCAGGGCTTCTTGGAAAACTTAAAGGCAAAAATGTTGAGTTGCTCTAAAGGTGCATTTCTCAACACACATTTTTAAGTTATGGATTTGGGTTTTAGGTCAGCCAAGTTATTGCATGATTTTTTAAGTATACTGTTGGACCAAACAGCCCATTATCATAATTGCCTATGAGACCAGTTGGTATCAGAGCCCAAGAATAACAATTAAGAACAAACTGGAGGATTATTTAGACAACCAAATCGCACAAAGCTAATAATTAGATCGTAATATTTTTAATTTGTTCACTTCCATTAGATGGAGAGTTTCAAACACTATCCTGGTTAGAAGGAATTGTACATTAGAGCTTTTGAATACAATATAACTGATTAAACATTAAGTCAAAAAACTAAAAACTAACACATAAAGAACTGCTTAGCAATGGTGAATTTTGAATTCTCAAAATCTGTTTCAATAAAATTCATAGCAGAAGAAGGAAATTAGAGTAGAATGATTAATAGTGGAGAAACCTAAGTTACATCGCAATCACATGAGAGTGAAGAAATGGGGCAGAGAGAAAATGCATATACGAGTAGGCCAGACCGTGATCTTTCGTAAGAGAGCCAAGTTGAAGTTTGAGAATTTGCCCTTGTTGGAAAGTGTTTATCACTTTTCTATTACATTTATTTTCAATTACGTTTAGAAAAAAAATCAATTTTCTAGAATGGGTTTATAGAGAATTTTTTTTTTGAGCTTAGTCCAAGTTTGAAACATGAATGTTCTTACAATAGGGACACTTTGGTCAATGAAAGCAAATGATAAGATGTTTCGCTCCTAGTACCCATATTTGATGTAAGGATTTTGATGGAAAGAGATGAAAATGACCAACTCCATAAGAAAATGTTGAAATGAGGGTGTAAATGCAAAATTTGAAACGATAGGGACAATTTTGTGCTAATTACCCCTATTTTATTATATTTTTACAAGTTATCGTTTATACACAAACTCCAGTTCACAAGTTTAAAAATTGTCTTCACTTGGACATTATAAAAGCTGAATTTTCTTTTCACCCATTCATGCATAACCATCCTTGTATTGCAAGAAATCTTTCAAAATGTAAGCCATGTTTCCGAGGTATATACATAACTTCAAACACTAAATGACTTTATTTCATCATGTTTACTATTCCTAATATAATAGCTCTTATATATGTAGGTTATCCCTATCATAACCATCGAGTATTACTGCTTAAGATCTAGGATATTATAATCCTACCAACGAAAAATTCTCATAACATATTACCTTGGGACATTAGATTCGAGCAAATTCAGGGTTTCACTTCTAGACATGTCACCAAATAGTCAAGAACACAATGCATGCTTCAATATTAAAATGATTTAGGGTTAGAAAACTTGAACCATAGTGGTTGTTTAAGATTTGACCACCAAAATCAACACAAAGATAGCAAAATGTACCAATCTCCTAATTAGATAACGACATCTTACGAACAAACATCAACGAAGAACCAGGGATCTTATAGATATAGGGTTTTGAACTTTAGATCTGCGAGAAGAACCTTGTGTATTTGAAGAAATAGGGTTCAATATTCTAAGAAGAGTGAAAAAAATATTGTGAAACCACTATTACACAATTCTTCGAACCAAGAATACTAGTCTGTCAACAAATATTACATAAACTTTCAACAACACAAGTTTACAACACTCTATCTATTATACAACCCCAAATGCACGGAAAATCTAGATCGAAGATCTCAGAGTCAAAATTGTACTTTTGTTGGCTATCAAAACCTTAACCGATTCTTAATGCTAAGCTTTATTGATGAAAGGAAGCATCAAGGAATTGCGTCATCTCTCTCAAGTATAACAAACACAGTGTTCAGATTTCATAAAGAAAAACCAGAAGAATAGACATCCAGTAAGAGTTTGAAAGAACATAAAGGAGAGAACATAGATAATTCTGGGAGCCAACACCACAAAAATCAGATTGTGACCTAATGGGGTGACTTAGGGTGCTATTGGCACCCTTATCTCCAGCCATTGATCTAGATCGTGATCCAATGGTCCAAGGTTTCTTCGAAAACATAAAGAACGATTTAGGGTTAGAAAACTCGAACTAGAGTGGTGTTCTAAGATTTGACCACCAAAATCAACAGATAGGTAGCCAAATGTACAGATCTCCCAATTTGATAATGACGTCTTACAAACAAACATCAACAAAGAACCAGGGTTCTTATAGATATAGGGTTTTGACCTTTAGATCTGTGAAAAGAACCTTCAGTATTTGAAGAAACACGGTTCCATATCCCAAGGACAGTCAACAAATGATTGTGATACCACTATTACAAAATTCTTCGAACAGAGAATAATTGTCTCACAACAAATATTACATAAAATTTCAATAAAACTAATTTACAATGCTCGATCTATTATAAAACTCCGAAAGCACCAAGAAAAATCAAGATCGAAGGGCTGAGATTCAAAACTGTATCCTTTTTGTTTGCTATCAAAACCTTGACCCCATTCTTAAAGCACAACTTTATTGATGAAAGGAAGCAGCAAGGAATTGCATCATCTCACTAAAGTATAATACACACACTGTTTAGATTTCATAAAGAAAACCAGAAGAATCAACTTCCAATAAGGGGTTTGAAAGAAGAATACAAAGAGAGAACACATATAATTCTGGAAGCAAACACCAAACAACAAAAATCAGATTGTGGCTTAATGTCTTAGGGTACTATTTGCATCCTTATCTCCAGCCATTGATCTAGATCATAATCCAACTGTCCAAGGTTTCTCAAAAAACTTAAATGCAAAAGTGATGAGTTGCTCTAAAGGTTAATTTCACAAAACACATTTTTAAGCTATGGATAGGGGCGGATGCACACATTTTGAGTTATGTGCCACAATCAAACTTGCAAAAATATTGTACAAAATTTTACGTTTGAAAATTTACATCCAAAAAAAAATATACCCCAGGTAATTTGACATCCAAAAATTTATGTGGGTATGAATTTTTCGAATGTAAAGTTCGAAAAATTTTGATGTCATATTCCTTGTAAAATTTCCTAATAAAATGATGTAAATTATACCGAGAATTTTTTTTATCATAAAAATAATAGTTTTTTTTTTATCATAAAAATAATAGTAATAATTGAAATTTTTTAAAGAAAAAAGACAATCGTCAAAGAATTTTTAAAGTAAGTATGTTATTGAAATTTTTGAAATACTAGTTTGGAATGGCCTATTTTGACAAGTAGTAACATTTGCTACGGTTTGCCGTTTTGTGCACCATTAATGATGTAGAAAACTAGGCCGTAAATACTTCGAAATGATATTAAGAATGCAATATTTCGACTTCGTTTGGCATCCAAAATGACTTCAAAAATTGAGACAAAAACATATGAAAAAATGGCCCCAAAGTTGGGGGTTCACCATGCAACCCCGTGCGTCCGCCCCTGGCTATGGATCCAAGTTTTGGTCTAGCCAAGTTATTAGGCAATTGCATCAGTATAGTGTTGGGCCAAACAATCCATTATCTCCATAGCCCACGACACAAGTTGACATCACAGGCCAACAGTAACATATAAAATGATACGAAGGATTATTCAAATCGTACAAAATTTATATTTAGATCATAATATCTCTGACTCGTTCAATTCCACAAATTGGAGAATTTCAAACACAATCCTGGTTGTAAGGAATCGTACATTAAAACTTTCTAATACAATATGACTCATTAAACCTTAAATAAAAAAAACTAAAAACTAACAAACAAAGAAATGCCTAGCAGCGGTGAATTTGGAATTCTCAAAATCTATTTCAATAAAATTCATAGTAGAAAAAGGAAACTAGAGTAGAATGATTAATATTGGAGAAACCTATATGCCGCAATCACAAGAGAGGGATGAAATGATGAGAGAAAAAAATACATATGCATGTACGCTAGACCTGTGATGTTTTGTAAGAAAGTGGAGTGACCTACTTAGCATATTACAGCTCAAAGGGAAAGAAAGTAGATAGTCAATTTACCAGAGAAGATAGTGATTATTTATACTTATCGTGAATATTTGATCACTAGAAGATTATTGAATAAATTGCCAGGGGAAAAAGAAGCAACTGCCCAATTTACCTAGTTCCACTTCAAGTTCTCAAAAGACAAATCAAACCATGCTTTAAATGCCCAATTTACTAAAAATCCAGTCTCCAAATAAAAACCCAGTAAATGTGAAGCAACAAAAAAACATGATTCACGCACTACAATCTCAAAATTCCACCTGTTATCACTCAAACCAAAGCAAAACCATAATTACATTCAAAATTAACCCAAAAAGTAATAAAAATGCAAACTATCAGGCATTAAACATAACGTGCTGCACCTCGAAAATAACTCAGACTCTATAATGAAGTACAATACAGTTAATCCTGTAGCAACTTTAAAAATATGATTTCTTCAATTAGAACAGAAATGATATTTGTTTATGTCTCAGCCATTAAGCCCATTTCAGTTAAACCCCCCTGTGTAATTTCCCAATATGCACTAGCAAAAAATCAGCTCCAATCCTGACATGAACAGAAACAAATATTAAACCCGGAGTTAAATACAATTCATCAAGAAACAATACAAGTGAGATAATTCATAATCCAGAATTTCAGAAACTATCGTTCTCTTTTAATCGCAAGAGCTCATTCAAGACTTTCAGACAGTCCGCGAACTTTCCCGCTTGGAAGCGCAAGGAAGCCTCCTTAGCGAACCCAGCAGTAACCGACGGAGCAAAATCCGAAATAGTCCCCACCACAGCCTCGGCATCTCTACTTGCAATTGGCAATGACGAAGATGTTGTTGAATCCATTCGCGCATGGATCGAATTAATTATCCCCTAAAAGTGCAACAAAATGCACTGTAGTTGAAGAAAAATCTTAGCTTCCCTCAATTAAACAACCCACTTCTTAACAAAAGATTCACATTCGAATCTGAATACGAATAAAACCCTAGCTATGCAAAATCAACCTAGGGACCACAACGACCTTCTTAGTGGCGGAGGCGGAGAAGGACATATATTCTGTTCGATGGAGGCAGAGAAGGATATGTATGGTCGGGCGGTGGCGGCTTTGAGTGAGAAGCCGTGGAAGGAAGAAGTGGGAGGCGGTGGAAATGGTGGGATTGAAAGAGATTGGGAGAAGGGAGGCGTGAATGTAGGGTAGGGTTTGGGTTATTTTTGGTTTTTATCATTTGAGCCCGTATATAATTTAATTTGGGAAAAAGTATAAAACTTTTTGTGACGTTCAGAAAATGTTGCAAAAAATAAGCTTTTGGTAACGTTCAAATAACATTGCCAAAAGTTAACTTTTCACAACGTTCAAAAAACGTTGCAAAAAATAATCTTTTCGTAACAGTCAATAAACGTTGCAAAAAACTTTATATTGAGAGTTTCAACAATAGGCCGTGAACGTTGCTATAGAACCAGATTTCAACAACGTTCAAAAAACGTTGCAAAAACTTA
>CAIGRT010162862.1:0-10000 GCA_903798405.1 Fraxinus platypoda
CCTGCATTAAAAAATTCCGACCCGTTGTCACCACTTTCTGATGTGAGTGGAGTGTAAAAGATTAAGTAAAATATTAGATACATATAGCATGATCCTTTACCGCTAACACGCGAAAACCAAACTTAACACTTCAGAAATCTGTGACAAAAAGACATTTCGTACATGTGTAGTCAATGTCCGTGTCTGCTTTTTGCCACCAAACACAACAGCATTTCTCATGGCTGACTCATCATATTTTAATGTAATCAAACACATATCATCACAATTCTTCCACGCGCTTGTCTTTTACACTCGCGATTTCATATATACACGTGTCCGATTAGTTTACATATTGTTGCTATTAAGAGTGTGTTTGGTAGGAATTTTTGGGGGAAGAATTGATTTTTGAATAGTGATATGATGGGAAATGTGTGGTTGAAAAAGAAGAAAAAAGTATTGATGTGATGGAAAATATTATTTTATTGAAGAATGTGTGGTTGAAAATGAGAATTGATTTACNATTTTTGGGGGAAGAATTGATTTTTGAATAGTGATATGATGGGAAATGTGTGGTTGAAAAAGAAGAAAAAAATATTGATGTGTTGGAAAATATTATTTTATTGAAGAATGTGTGGTTGAAAATGAGAATTGATTTACTGTAGAAAATGAGAATCTGTACCAAATAGGCTCTAAGATTGGATTTTTCACGTTCATAAACAATGTTTTGAGTACTTATTTAGCCCCTGTTTGTCTACCATTTTTCAAAACATTGTTTTCTACAGTAATCAATCTCCACCACACATTCAAATAATAAAATATTCTACTCATAAACCAATAAAGTTTCTTTCAATTTTAACCACACATTCTCCAAAAAATACTATTCAAAACATCATTCTTTCTCCTATAATGGGAGATAAACAAGCTCTTAGTGTAATATTCAACACGTAAAATTCAACATGATTTAATAAAATAATTAATTTTTTCTACATATTTCCCTTCTTTTGGAACGGAGGATAGGGGATGGGAATGAATGACCACCCCAAAAACATTTTTAAATTATATTATTTTTATTTTTTTTTATCAAAGATATGCAACACAATTCTTGTGAAATATTACCCTCTTGAAATAATATTATTCAGCACCCGTGATATTGGATACTTGTATCAACACATCATATATCCTATTAAATGAGTCATAATTTCTTGTATTTTGTTGAACCTGTAAATTAGTCATTGTTTGGTGGAGATTAAAATCAATTTTTTAGCAGATTTGGATAGAAATTGATAAAATATGTGGTTGAAAGTTGTGGATCCCGTGAAATATGTTATTAAAATTAATTGTTGACTTTGACTTATATTAATATTAAACATCAGTGATACTAAATAATATTAATTTACTCCTCATGAGAATAGTTTCCTTGTTACAATTTTATGGATTTTTTTTGAGAAATGATTTTTTACAAGTGTTTTTTGATGAACAAGTTTTTTAAAAAATAGGGAAAATTTATAAAAAAAAAATGTGAAAAATATTTTTTTTTATAATGTATGATTGAAAATGAGTATAAGAGAAAAGTGATTCTTAATAAATCAAAATCAAACGAGGGCTTAATTACTTAATAGTAAATAAGCTTATGTTTGGCTAATTTTTTCTGGATTTTTATAAATACCTTGACAAAAAAAAAAAAAAAAAATAGTCAAATTATTTTTTATCCACACATTTCATAAATGCTGTTTATAAACATCTTGCCAAACATATTCTAAGCAAACTTTAAAATAATAATTGTTTTTATTGTTCAAAGTGAGAATAAGTTGCTCATTTTGTTAGCAATTTATAACTAACTAAAAAAAGTAGTTTTATTTACAATTAATAAATCAAATATTTAAAATGTTTGTGATTTTGAAAATTGTGAAATATAAGAGAGCAGGAGAGAGAGACGTGAGTGAGTCTCTTCTTCCTCTTTTTTTGTTTTTTTTTTTTTTTTTTCTAAATTTGAAATAAAAATAAAAAGTTTTAAGTGGTAAAAGATCAATTTTTTAGCTGTCGAGTTCGATTCTTGGAAACTTACATAATTATTTTTCATTTTATCCTCGAAAAATTTGCTTAATTTGTCTCTTAGCTTTAATAAATCCATCCCCAATCTTTAAAACAAAAATTTTCAGTCCTCAGCCTTTATAATAAAACTTGACATTTTTAAAGAAAATGTTGTTTTTGATAATTATGTTCATAATACATTTTAATTGCAAAGAAGATTCATAATCTTTGCTCATTTTCGAACTTATATTCATAACTCTATTCGCCGCATTCTTATCCTCGGCTTTTTGTTAATAAGCACATTTTCTATTTGGTGATGATTTTCGTCAAAAAATAATCCGTTAGAAGGGCATTAAAAGACTTATTTTTTCCTTATATTTCTAAACAATTAAGTTAAAACAATAAATATAAAAGCTCGACAAAATATTTTTTTCTAACATCCGAACATACTAAAAAAATATTGGAATGAAAATTGTTATCAGAGACAATACTCTTTAAAAATCGACCACCAACAACCGTAGACCTATAGGCCAAAAATTCTGACTCTTATCACTAATTGGGTAGGCACAAGTCAAGGATGACCTAGCTTTTAAGGTGAGAGTAGGCCTAAGGCTCGTCACGACTTAATTTAGTCAAGCCCTCATAAATTACGATCTGTTTCGACTTCAATACTAAAATTAAAAACATCTTAAATGTAATACAAATTAACACAGTTTGGTGGGGATTAAAATAAGATTTTTTTAAATAGATTTTGATAGAAACTAATGAAATGCGTGGTTGAAAAGTTATAGGACCCGTAGTTGAAATGAATTGTTGACTTTGACTTAAATTAAAATCGACAGCAATCAGGGCTAAAACACTCGATCCGCATGATATGCCAAATTTTAAAGTTCAAATGAAAAAGATGGAACAAACTTATTTACCCATTACCCATATTATGTCGATAGTATTGAAGCACATACCAATTGTTTATAATTAGGTGCCATCTTGACATTACTCGCAAGAATTTTGGAGATATTTAAAGTAGAATTAATAGTTACAAAAACAGGTGGGAAGTTCAATCTACATCGTAATTTATGAGTATAATATATGCATTGCATGTGATTTAGTAATATTGTTGTGAGATATTTTTTGTAAAACAAGAAATTACAATAGCTCGATCTTAATGCGCGAAGAAGTCCTATTCATAAATTGTTGTTATAAACTGTCTACTTGATCTATATTCGTAATCTTGTTTATAAATACTTCCCCGAACACACGTAAGCGAGATTATTTATTTATTTAAATTCAATCTTCAACCTAAATCAACTACCGTAACTCATTATTGACACCTCTTTTAATGGGAGAAAGTCCTAAAAAATTTAAAATTGATGGATAGAATTTTGAAAGCAAAGAGAAGCACAATGAAACATGAATTATTAATCAAGTAAACCCTAAGGGTGGGGGACACTAGTATTACAAACTTAATACCAGCAAAAGAGGGTACACAAAATAACTTCCATGGAAGTGGCTCTAATGCAATTTTGCAATTTTCACTTGGGTAAAAATGGCAATTGCCTTCAAGTAGTGATGTCTATTAAACAACTTATCCCTGAGCAAAGTGGCTGGTAAGTCAGCATTTTTCTGCTACATCAATTACTCTTTCTTCATTCTCTTCAAAATGAATGAGAGAAAGAAATATAGAGATAGATAGATAGATAATATTTTACAGATCAGAGATGGCATTATTGAGAGAGTAAAGGTCTGTTAGTGTTAACCGTGTGAAAATGGTGAAGTGTTACTGCCGTGGGGTTTTGATTACCACGCTGTATCTCTGAGTTTCCAAATGCACAAGGTGACTTCTTGATTATTTGCACATGCTCAAAGTCTCAATCCCTTCAATCCCGACATGTCCCTCAAATCCACTAAAAATTCTGACAAAGTTTGAGCTCAAAAGAAAACTCATTACTTTACTGTAAAGCCACTTTGCAGCTTTTCACACATAGAATAGAGATTCTTGATTCCAGATTTTGGATTGAACCTTCAGATTTTGGTGTTCTCTTTGTTCTAAAGGTAGCACAGTGAAAAGGGATTTTTTTTTGTTTGTGGTGGTGATGTTGGAATATGAATGGGCGAACCCATCAACAATAATGCTTTCCAGTGAAGGAACTGTTCAAGAATCGAACCAGAACCGTCAGGTTTTAGACCATTACTCTGCTACCCAAAACGCCGCTGAAACGGCTAGTTTTATTAACCTTAATCCCCATTTTACTACCAGTGCCACTTCTCACCACCACCACCACCACCACCACCACCCATTTCATAATACAGACACCCTAAATAATAGCACCCAGCTGACTTATCTCTATGACCCACGCGTTTATGGCACCGCGTCAGCTTCATCCTATACAGCAGGGGCTTCAATGCTCAGTCTTGAACCGGATAGACCGAATGGGTTCATGATGGTGCCAAAGGGAGAACTTCTGGTAGGTGGGGTCGAGTTTAATTCTAGTGCTAGTAGAATTGGGTTGGATTTGGGTGGTAGGACTTATTTTGCTTCGTCCGAGGATGATTTTGTGAACCGGCTCTACCGCCCGTCCAGGGCCGTCGATCCCGGTCCGGTGAACTCCCCTAAGTGCCAAGCTGAAGGATGCGGCGCTAACCTCAACCACGCCAAGCACTACCACCGCCGCCACAAGGTGTGTGAGTTCCACTCCAGGGCCTCCACGGTCATCATCGCCGGCTTGACTCAGCGATTCTGTCAACAATGCAGCAGGTTTTACTATTTTTATTATTAAACGAACTTATATGACCAAAAGACCCTCCCCATGCAGCTCATTCTGCATTTCAACACATTATTTTGTCAACAAAAGTCTGTAAAATAACATTAACCAGATAAATGGTGAGTTATGAATTGACTAAATTACCCATTTGTAGTGTCTAACGAGTTTATAATTGGTGGTGGGCTTACATGGGGTGATCCAGAGGGCATTGTTGCCGTGACTTATGTTTCCCCAAAAATTTCCTCCGTTATGCTTTTTACGTACTGTTGGATTTTGATTATTTTTCACTAATTGAATTAAATTGGCACTAGCAGATTCCATACACTGTCGGAATTCGATAACGGGAAGAGAAGCTGCCGGAAAAGGCTGGCCGACCATAACCGCCGGAGGCGAAAATCCCAGCAATCAAACCAAGAACTTACTAGCAAGTCTCAGCTCGATAGTGCCGGCCGCAATTCATCCTCTGAAAACCTAACAAGTAAATATCTATGTTTATCTTTCTCATCAACAATGTATTTTCTCCATGTTTTTGTAACCAATTAGGTCATGTTATATACATAGTAAACATTTCATCTTACTAGACAATACTCATAAAATTTTAGTTCTTCATTTTTCTTATTCGATACCGTCCACTGGTGTCTTTGTACATTGCTGGCTTGTTTGGTTTCTATTTAAAAGCTCGTCTTTAATATATCGTCTTGATTGTGTCAAGTATAGCATACCAAATATTTTACTCCTGATTTTTGGGGGTTTTGCAGGGTCTCCACCGGATTCCGGGATTCATTCGTCGTCTGTTACTGTCGCGATTTCAACACCAAGTATATCACTGGATTGTTCTAGGCAAAGACAGGACGCCACCACAATTTCTTCAACGGCATCAACAAGCTCACTCTTTTTCACCAACAGATGACTTCTCATCATAAAAACATCTGAAGAATTTGCCAATTTGGCACTGATTTAGCTTTGTAATAAGATTGGTTTTAACCCTGCAGTTTTTTATTTCAATGTTAATTTCCTCGAAAAGTTGATCAAATCTAATCTGGGAACTGGGTTCCTATACTCCAATGCAAAACCCAGATTTTATTTTTGTAACAGGAGTTGGGTTTGGCAGGGTACTCCAATTATTTTCTTGTAAGACACGGGTTGGGTTGGTGTTAAAAATTACGAAAATTAACCTCATTGCACTGGTAAATTTCCACGTTCGGCTAAGCAAAGCTAGTAAAACTGACTTCTACATAACACTTTGTTTTCAAACATTTTTGGACGTTTCAAGTAAGTAATGTATTGAACATTCAATACAGTCGTGGAATCGACTTGATCATCAGATTATAAATTTTAACTGGAACGAAGTTACTTATAAAATTTTTTTACAACAAAAGTAATTGTTAAAGACTCAATTTACATTGAAAATAAAGAACACGTACTCACTATCAACATTCAAGTCATGTTCTTAGATGATTGCAGAAAAGGCCAGTAAGTCAAAGCTGTCTCCTGAATGGAGGCTTGAGTGGGGCCATCGCATTGATGACGAATAACAAAATAATCAAACAATCGTTGTTGAGTCAGTTGTTTAACTGCTCATAGTCGTGTGAAGGAAGATGCTCCATAGGTCCCACATCAATTTGTGGCTAATTGGGTGTTAAACTTTCAATGCTCACCTCATTGGAAAATCGAGTAGTTCAGATTCGAAGAACTTGGTCTAGATTAATAATTGTGCGTGGATATACCAATTTTTCTTGTTAAGTTAGGTGGAACTTTTTTTTTTCCTTGTTCTCAATATTTCTTAATTTCATCAAACAGGAATTATCGTCGTCTCAACATGCTCGATTTGACTTCGATAATCTGGTCGATTTTCCAGAGTACACTATTATCTAGTAACTTGTATTGACGTTATCGTACTCCCACATGACACCAAGTCACCAACCGCCAACTTCATAAAAAATAAAATAAAATTGTAACAACTATATACTCATGTACTAGAAAATTTCTCGTGTAATTTTCCCATTTATCAACAAAACCCTAAGGAAATAATAATTCTACATGTCACACGTTTCTTCAGAAAATCCTTCCATTAGTGTCCCTACCAAAAGCTAGAAACCTTCCCAAAAGTGTGTCCACGTGCATAATTTTAAAAATAAAAAAATTGAGTAGGGACCCAATTGAGTGGTTACTAAAACGTTATCAAGAAATTGTGTGGAACCCCCTGTCTAGGAATTGAGAGGTTTGAGAAATTTTTTCCTTTCTTTTTGATCTTAATATTGTTGAAGGTAGGGATGTAAAGTTGGTTCGATACTTTTAATTTGTCACACGCGTTGTCGGTCACTTGTTGTATAGGAAGATTTTGGTAAAAATATAAGATTATGTGGAGTTGTACCTTAATGACTTAAAAACTTAGTACTTCATATCACTATTTATAAAAATTTATTATTTTTTTAACGTGTGAAACAGTTAAATAGTGGCTGGAAGCATGTCTTATGATTTATGGTTGCGTGACATTCCATGATCAAATTTAATTAATGTTTTCGCAATGTAAAAATGTAAAATGTTACATGAAGACTTCTTCCCTCGTTCCATATTCTATCATTTATCTGTAACTCTTGTATTCCCTAATAATTAATTAAATTTTAGCTATTATGATATTTCTTCATTGAAATTTAAATTATTTCTTGAATTCGTTTGTTAATTTTTTTTTTCTTGAAAATGGAAAGTATTAAAAACAAATAATCAATTGTTTTATGGGAAAAATTCTTATATAAGAGATTAAGTGTGAACCATTTCAAAACTAAGAAACAATGTTTAAAATTTCAAAAATCAGATTTTTTATTTTTAAATAAATAAATTAAATATATATATTATTAATTAAATATATTAATGTCATAATTCTATACAATTTGGTCATAAATTATAAATTAATTGATCAAAAATTATTTTTTGGTCACAATAAAATTTTTTATGTCATAAATTATTTCACGACCACAAATCAAAAATTTTATAGGTCACAATTTATTCATTCGTCACAAATTTATAATATTAATAGGTCGCATATTATTCATTGGTTACAAATCACAAATTTTACAAGTCACAACTTATTTTGTGGTCATAAAATATGTAATTAATTAGTCACAAATTAATTTTCGGTCACAAAGTATCAAATTACTGGTCACAAATTAACAAATTTTTAGATCACGCATTATTTATTGATCACAATTTTTCTATTTTATTTGTCATATATTGATTATTGATCACACACTAACCAATTTATTGGTCACAAATAATCAAATCATTTGTGATCATCACCAACACTTATGACCACCACCTCACTGCCACCAAGCGCATCGACGTCGAAACCACCGTCTCCAGAACCACAACCACCATCTCTTGGCAGCAAAACCATCATCTCAAACCGCAACCAAACACCACCACCACCAGCCTATCACTCCACAACCACAACTCCCACTAAAAAAATTTCCAAATCTGTCGCTGGGCACTACTACCGCTGTCGCCACCACCACCTCACAATCTGAAACAGAAAACAAAAATATCGACTGAGCAAGCGGCACTGTGAACACCGTTTGACGCTCAGATCAGCGCCACACATCGATGATTTGAATGTGCCGCTGCCTATGAGGCTCAAATCAATGGCGCACAATGGTGTGGCTTCTCTGTGCTTGGAGGTGGGGGAGTGGAGGCGTGGCATGTGACAAGAGAAAGACGGAGACGATGAAGTGGCTTGCAAAGTGGCTTCACGGAGAAGTGTACAGCTGCATGACGGTGCTCGGAGGTTGTCTCCGACGATTGCGGTCGATGTGAGGGAAAAGAGATAGAACGGAGATATATAGAGAGAGAAATGAGTGTGTGAAGTAATTAGGGTTTATGATTAAATTTGGTGGGTGGCGTAGATGGAGGTAGGTTTGGTATGTAAATTAATTTAATTTTGTAATATTATTATTAATATTTGATTTTTGTATAAATAAACTTCATATTGATTTTTGAAATTGAATCTTGAAAGATATGGTTGGGTGTAATTTCCATTTGTTTTATAGAAGAAATTAGGTTGAAATCTGAACTACTTTCTTTGGCCCAAGCTGTGAGGAATCTTAAACAATAACGGCCCATTTGATTTAATTTGAACCTCATTCATTTAGTAGTTTGTTGGACAGTCATTGTTCATTTCCATAAATAAAAGGAAAAATTACACAATTAGGCCTGTAAATAGAGGGTCAAATTGAAAATTCATGTAAATACATCAGAAAAATCGGGTGCTTTTTAAAATATGTTATTTTTTGATAAAATACAATCCACATAATGTTTTCTGTAAATATTTGACGAGCGTCATTAATGATTTAATAATATTGTACGAAAATTATATGTTTGATGAATTATGTAGAAAGGTTTAGCACAAAATTTAATGTGATTTAAAAGTTTCTTATTTTACTATTTAAACTTTCAAGACGCCTTAATATGTGAATTTGGAATCCAATTTGATATTTTTTTCAAGAAGAAATTATAATGAAATAAGAACGATTCAAAAGAAAATGTTATACGCTGATTCAAAAGTTCATTCTAATTGATTTTGTACCCTTCGTTCAATGAAATAACTGGTATGGGTAATATGTGAATTCGTGAATTGTATTTAGAGTCGACAACTCTCTCAAGTCCCTCATCTAAGATTCCTCGGGAAGAGGATGCCACTAGAAATTAATATATATGAATGGAATTTAGCACGCTTAAGGGACAAGGAAAATGGCAATTATTAACCCAAAAGCGATATCTTACACGACGAATGACCAGAACGAGATCATGAGATTCGGTCATTTCTCAATCAATTATTCTAGTTAAGTTTTCCCTTCATTAATCGTAGCTGGAGATCAGATTCTATGTCCCCCTTCAGAGTTCTATATTTTCTTTTTCCTCGTTATTACAATACTAATTTGTGATAAAATTTAAGTTCATTTAATTTGAATGCTGCTTACAAGTTGGAAAAGAAAAGGTTGAAGAGTGTAAAAGGCCAAGCAATCATGTGGCTTGTGATGATAGTTTGGAAAAGAAGAAAAGAGCAGACAGGGAAAAGTAATTATATTGGGCCATAAGTTCTTATTTATTCAGACTTTTCTTAGTCTTCAAAACATGTACACATGAGGGTCAAATAATATTTTTGCTTTCTTTTTTTAAATTTCATTCGGAAACGATGAGTATAAGCCCATTTTATTATATCGTGATGGATCGAC
>CAIGRT010162880.1:0-13806 GCA_903798405.1 Fraxinus platypoda
TGATCTACTCTACGGCAACACCTTGATTTGCAACATACGTCTAAACGTTGCAAAAGGCCTACGACAACATTTTTTTAACGTTGCCGTAGGCTCTTTTTGTTGTAGTGCGTGATGATTGTGATTGTATAACACAAAAACATTGTAAAAGGATCAAAGATTAATGACAATTAACTTTGAAAAAAATATATATTTTTTATGAAACTTATTTATAGTAACTTTTAAACTTAGCCAAATATTGTTTATTTTTTCCTGTTTAACAACTAATCTCAATTAGAAACGACCCTAATCTAAGCAATTAACACTAGAAAAGGCTCTTTGCTGAAAAATATAAGGACTCAATCTTGAAACAATCTCTTGTTTGATCGATTCTCAGTTACGAATCTTCAAACCAAACTTCGGCAGGCCATCTTTACACGTTTTATTTTCTACATCTATATTTACATATACTTTTCTTGTGTTGTTTTTATGCTTCCGGGTTTGGGTATCCGTATTGTCAAAGCAAAAGTCGAACTTCAAAAACTCATTTCTTTTATTCCCTCTTTCAAAATTTGTAAGCAAGCTAAAGCTTTCAAGAAGAATAGCACTGGATGAAAGTCCGAGCATTGCAACCAAGATTTCGTATAAAAGGAGTGAAATCGAATTGTACCTAATTTTTTATCACATCGATAAAAAATGATTGGTTAGAAGTACTTTTTCAAGTTATCAGAAATGTTCTTCTGCTCACAATGGAAAGCTTTACCTTGTCCTGGAGAGAACATTACTTATAGTTCTCATATTCGGTAAGAATCGTAAGTAAAGTTCTCCTGCCACATCAATAAGTGACAATCTTATTCTGCTCACTGTAGTCTGTTGGCAGAAGAACAATTTCGTTCAAATTATTCCATTAACAGGAAATCTAGTAAATAAAGACGCGTCAGTTCTACCAAAAAGCAAATATGAAGACCTGTTATTGGCACTCCAATGCCTTAGCCAGAGTCTTCCTTCCATGGCTACGGCTTATCCATCGGGAACTTCTCGTTATAAAGCGGCATATACAGAACAGGAAACTGCAGTTTTTCGTTTATAGGATGCTCGAGGGTGTGCATTCTCAGGCTAATCTCACACTAAACGCATCCAAGGTGGTCCAGTAGTAAACCAATCATGATTTCTAATATCAATGCTGAAGTACAAACTCACAGTGGACTGAAAAATTATTCAGAATTTATTGCAAAAACTGTTTCCGTATTAAAGGGAAAAGTGTTTCGGTAGTTCACGGGGAGAAGGGAGGACACAAAAAACCAATTCAGTTCGTTCTTTCGAACAGCCTCGAACAACAAAAAACCCTCGATGCATTAAAAAGAGTACAATTAAAAGAAAGATTACTATGTGGACATGATGCAATCGATTGCTTGCTTGCAAATACCAGTCATTGTAGCCTCAGGCCCATAAACCTGCAACAATCGAATAAACGAAATTTAGTTGTAGATGTACATATAAAAGGGCTATTTAATAACTCCTCTATGCTTTTCAACTACACAGAAGAAAAGGAGAGAAAAATTGCATGTGAAAGATTTCATAGATTCATCTTAACTTTGATCTCAAATCTTCTAAATTTAACGGTATAAGCAAACAAGCACAGTATATGCATCCAATGTTGCATTTAAGCAAATGATCAAGTGTATGAATCAGAACGCAAGTTCAAGCATAGATCGATATAAACCAATAAAAGAATATGTTCCTTCACCGCTACAAAAGTTCATATGTTTTGTAAGCATGAAGCATAGGGTTGAGATCCACAAGATATTCCAAAATTGAAATTAAATTTTGAGTTGTACTAATTGAAGACATTGAGCTCTTGATCGAATTTCACGAAACCAAACAAAGAGGACAGTGTAATATTTGAAACTTAAAATTTCCCCACATCAATTCTGAATACAATTATAGTGGATTCATGCCAACAAAATCAGATTGTCCAATGTGAGATGCAAGAGAGAAATTTCTCACCTCTTGCCTATGATAGAAGTTTTTCCAATAGCATTCTTTTTGTTCATATCTCCTGTTGTAAACAGTTATATGATATTTTTGATAGAATCATATTTCAATTCCTGGCTATGTTATTTAGACTCGTGTACACATTTTTCGGACTCGTGCTCAATTCTAGAGTTAGATGGCATTCTCTCCAAAATTTGTCCATTTTAGTGGCTCGGATAGCCCACTCTGATTGGAGTTGGCATACTGAAATTTGACGCCCTTTAAGCCCATTTGGTCAGTACTTTGTTAACCCACTTTACAATACAATGCAGCATCCCATAAAAGGGAATGAGATTGGAGATTCAAGGCAGTATAAACCCACTTTACAATACAATTGAAGTCATTTCATACCTCAATGGGAACTCCTAATTCTTCTCCCAAGGCACGCATTTTTGCCAAACCAGTCTGATAATTGGGACCACCTCTACGAACATAAAGATGCATTCTAGCTGCTTTTAACTTTGATTCCTGCTCAGTTAAATAAGAGAAAGAAATTCGAACTTCGATTTAGAAAAAATGAACTATTGAACTGCATGAAAAATGTTTAATTGAGCCAACCTTTTCCTTAAGTGCCCTGATAATCCCATTGAAAGTAGCGGCAACGTCTGTAAAGTTAGCAATGCCTCCTCCAATAAGAAGAGCTCTCTTGCGGCCATCAGGGTCTGCTGTGGCACACTATAGCAACAGCCACAGCAAGTAGTTCAATAAGACAAGTAAATCAATAGATAATTGTGAATATTAGCTCTTGCAACACAAGCTTAATTTCTTACGTCAATAACTACTCTGGCATATTGCAAAACTTCTTCTTCATTTGGAGCTCCACTGTACTCGGCATAATTACCAAGCTCGGATGCGTAGCCCAAATCTCCAACCTTTGAAATTTTTAAAAGAAATAAAAATACAAATTGTAACAGAATAAAATCAATATTTACAAGGCTGTACAAACGAATATATCAGGATACTCACAGTATCAGCATATATTACACTGGCACCTCCTCCAGCCACCATAGTCCAAATTCGTCCTTTCGGATTCAAGACAGTAAATTTTAAAGATGCACTAGTCTGCAACATTACAATAAAATATAAGATTAAACAAATGCATTCTGCTGGGGGGGGGGGGAATGCATCTTTTATAAAGTCACTCTGAGGCATCAACTGGTCTCATTAAAGAATCTCAAAAACCTTGTACCTCTATTGAACATGCAAAATCACAAAAAGGTTTACTATTTTGGCTGTTATTAAATACAAAGATGTTAACATATGTAAAACTGTCATCAAAAGGGACATTTGTTGAACTTTTGAGAAGAGCATGGCTAAAAGTTATCCCCTAACTCAAATTACTTATACCCTGGCCCAAGGTCAACTAGGCCATCGCCTAGGGCCTTAAATTTTTGGGGGCCTCATAAAAAAAAATAAAAAATCTGGCCCACATCCATTCACAATCTGCCCCAATGCCTAAACAAACCTATAGGTTTTAGCTAGGAATAGATAGAGGAAGAGAAGCGTTGATTTATACTCTCCAGGTTCGCCGACCACCATCGCCACCGGAGGATTCCAAGAAGAAAGAGAACAAGTGGTCAAAGAAGAAGAAAAAAAGAGGTTTGTTACTTCTCCATTTTCTTCAATAGCTTGCTCCAAATTCGTCCTTTCGGGTTCAAGACAGTAAATTTCAAAGATGCACTAGTATGCAACATTACATTAAAATATAAGATTAAACAAATGCATTCTGCTGAGTATACATTCAGAAACTGTCCAATTTCTCACAAACCCAAGTTGGCACTTTTAAGATAGGGGATCACCATTCCAAAAGTAAAAAACCGGGGGGGGGATGCATCTTTTATAAAGTCACTCTGAGGCATCAACTGGTCCCACTAAAGAATCTCAAGAACCTTGTACCTCTATTGAACATGTAAAATCACAAAAAGGTTTAATATTTTGGCTGTTATTATATACAAAGATGTTAACATATGTAAAACTGTCATCAAAAGGGACATTTGTTGAACTTTTGAGAAGAGCGTGGCTAAAAGTTATCCCCTCAGTCAAATTACTAATACATTGGCCCAAAGCCAACTAGGCCATCGCCTAGGGCCTCAAATTTTTGGGGGCCTCATAAAAAAAATCTGGCCCACATCCATTCACAATCTGCCCCAATGCCTAAACAAACCTATGGATTTTAGCTAGGAATAGATAGAGGAAGAGAAGCGTTGATTTATACTCTCCAGGTTCGCCGACCACCACCGCCACTGAAGGATTCCAAGAAGAAAGAGAACAAGTGGTCAAAGAAGAAGAAAAAAGAGGTTTGTTACTTTTCCATTTTCTTCAATAGTTTGCTCCAAATTCGTCCTTTCGGGTTCAAGACAGTAAATTTCAAAGATGCACTAGTCTGCAACATTACATTAAAATATAAGATTAAACAAATGCATTTTGTTGAGTATACAGTCAGAAACTGTCCAATTTCTCACAAACCCAAGTTGGCACTTTTAAGATAGGGGATCACCATTCCAAAAGTAAAAAAACCGGGGGGGGCGGGGGGGCAGGGGGATGCATCTTTTATAAAGTCACTCTGAGGCATCAACTGGTCCCACTAAAGAATCTCAAAAACCTTGTACCTCTATTGAAGATGCAAAATCACAAAAAAGTTTAATATTTTGGCTGTTATTATATACAAAGATGTTAACATATGTAAAACTGTCATCAAAAGGGACATTTGTTGAACTTTTGAGAAGAGCATGGCTAAAAGTTATCCCCACAATCAAATTACTAATACCGTGGCCCAAGGCCAACTAGGCCATCACCTAGGGCCTTAAATTTTTGGGGGCCTCATAAAAAAAAAATCTGGCCCACATCCATTCACAATCTGCCTCAATGCCTAAACAAACCTATGGGTTTTAGCTAGGAATAGATAGAGGAAGAGAAGCGTTGATTTATACTCTCCAGGTTCGCCAACCACCATCGCCACCGAAGGATTTCAAGAAGAAAGAGAACAAGTGGTCAAAGAAGAAGAAAAAAAGAGGTTTGTTACTTCTCCATTTTCTTCAATAGCTTGCTCCAAATTCGTCCTTTCGGGTTCAAGACGATAAATTTCAAAGATACACTAGTATGCAACATTACATTAAAATATAAGATTAAACAAATGCATTATGTTGAGTATATAGTCAGAAACTGTCCAATTTCCCTGACAAACCCAAGTTGGCACTTTTAAGATAGGGGATCACCATTCCAAAAGTAAAAGAACGGGGGGGGGATGCATCTTTTATAAAGTCACTCTGAGGCATCAACTGGTCCCACTAAAGAATCTCAAAAACCTTNGGGGGGGGGGGGAATGCATCTTTTATAAAGTCACTCAGGCATCAACTGGCCCCACTAAAGAATCTCAAAAACCTTGTACCTCTATTGAATATGCAAAATCACAAAAAGGTTTAATATTTTGGCTGTTATTATATACAAAGATGTTAACATATATAAAACTGTCATCAAAAGGGACATTTGTTGAACTTTTGAGAAGAGCATGGTTAAAAGTTATCCCCTCAGTAACCTTGAGGGGTTGCTCGATTGGTCAGGTCTTAGGTTTGCTTCTCAATGGTCACCAGTTCGAACCCCCTCAAGGCCACTGAGGTGAGTACCCGACCATAAACTCTAGGGCCCCGTGGGATTAGTCGAGGTGCGCGTAAGCTGGTCCGAACATCCACGGTTATAAAAAAAAGCTGGTCCGAACATCCACGGTTAAAAAAAAAAAAAAAAAGTTATCCCCTCAGTCAAATTACTAATACCCTGGCCCAAGGCCAACTAGGCCATCGCCTAGGGCCTCAAATTTTTGGGAGCCTCATAAAAAAAAATTTGGCTCACATCCATTCACAATATGCCCCAATGCCTAAACAAACCTATGGGTTTTAGCTAGGAATAGATAGAGGAAGAGAAACGTTGATTTATACTCTCCACGTTCGCCGATCGCCACCGCCATCGCCACAGGAGGATTCCATGAAGAAAGAGAACAAATGGTCAAAGAAGAAGAAAAAAAGAGGTTTTTTACTTCTCTATTTTCTTCAATAGCTTGCTTAGGATACTGATTTGTGCCATCAACAAATCCAAATAGAAGTTCCCTTTTTTTCTCTATTGAGTGCTAGTGGCACCTATTAAATCTTAAGTTTAGTGTAAATGAATGTGTTAGTGCTCTATTAAGGAATTTAAAGAGATTTTCAATTCCTGCCTTTCCTTTAGGACATTCTCCATCCTCACTAGCGTTAGTTGTATATTATGAGTTTGAGTTTTATACAACACTGCTAGAATTCCCAGGGATCAACGAGTGGTAAATTGAAGCTACCAAAACATATTAAAACAAACAGAAAAAAGATAACTCTTCCAACATTGGATTGACTAGTCTTTGGAGTTTGGAGAAATTATGCTAAAGACATACCTTAAATATAGTTGTAATAGGCTTCCTACTGGGATTTTGATCCTGCAAGTAGTTGAGCCAAGGAGGAAAACTGGTATAGAGATCATATCGTTGCAGTAAAATTAGATATTTAATCAACGGTTTTTTTTTCAACCGTTGACAAGTGGTCTTATGCTCTTGTGACATAAGTATTGCCACTCTTGTTAAAAAAAAAAAAATTATGTTTAAGGACCTCATATTGACTAAGCGAATTATGTTTAAGGGCCATGTATTAATTAGTCGCCTAGGATCTCAAATTTCTCTGGGTCAGCCCTGATAACATCTATGATGCTTGGACCCGGGTAGGAATACGTATCTAACTGTCGGATCTTTTACTTTCTAAAACGTAGGATACAAGAACGTGGCTAAAAAAAGTCCAAATTTTGAACACAGGTATGTGGGTACATCTTTCAAACTTCAATTTTTTTACTAATCCAATATGTCATTTTGAATAGACCAAAATCAATTATCTACAGAGAAGGAAATGAGTATTGAATAAGGGATTAAGACGAATAAAATAGAATTTTGGGGTTTAGTTTTCAATTATGAGAATTACTAAATGTTATATAAAATAGAAAATGGGGGACTTGATTCCAATTTGGACTTAGTGAAGCACTACGTAGCAATATATGGAACCCATTTTCATTTTATACAACAAAGCCCTAAACCACTGATACAGAGAGAAAAAGAAGGGGAAAAAAAGAAAATGGAAAGAAACAAGAAAGAAGAAAGAAGAAAGAAGAAGAAGAAAAAGAAAAAGAAAAAGGAAAAACCTAGCTGTCTTTCTCCACCCTCTCGATGACAACGCTAGATTTATAGAAATCTGAAATGGGAAAGAAGAAAAGGGAAGGAAAAGGAAAAGGAAAAGGAAAAAAGAAAAAAGAAAAAAAAAAGGAAAGAAGAAGAAGAAGAAGCAAAAACGACGAAGTATCTGATTGAAACTTGGAGGATTCGACACATATCTCATACCCATACCCATGTCCTGTCCGACACGGTTACTCCGACTATTTCGAAGAATCTGAGCATCAGAGGATAACATAACCTCTGAAGACTATCCACAAACAGACTTACAACTGTGTGGACAAACTGGATACTTAATAGTAAAGTCACTTTGAGGCATCAACTATACCCCTAAAGCATCTCAAAAACCTTGTGCCACTATTGAGCATGCACAATCACAAAAAAGTTCAATTTCATGACTGCTGCTATATACGAATATGCAACACGCTAAACTGTCATCAAAAGGGACATTTGTTGAACTATAAGAAGAGCATGGTTAAAAGTCAAACCCTCAGCCCAGTTATTAATAACATATACCTCTGAAGTCTATCCACAAACAGACTTACTTTTGTGGATAAACTGGATACTTACTTTTTCATCCAAAGAGTGAATAAAATTTTCTGTCGAACTCAAGACTCTTCCAAAAGGCAGAGGAAACTCTATGGCACCCCACCTGTAAAAATAATGGTTAAGCACAATAAGGCAACAGTGAAATATTCTCAAGTAGGAAATGAGCGGTTTCCACGTGTGAGAACAACTCAGAAACATACTTCTTAAAGTTTTTGAAGGCAGCAGTGTCATCCAACTCTCCCCTCATGTCCAATGGGTATGGCTCCCCATTCACCAGTGTAAATGGATTCATCTCAAGGAAACTGAAATCTAGATCTAAGGAGAGATTTCGAGACTCAAATTTATAACTGAAAATAATTTACTCAAAAAGATAGTTCCCAAGAAAATAGCTATTAAGCAAAACTGAGGTAAAGCAAAAAAGATATGTTAAATTTGTTTTCTCATTTAAAAAACAAAAAGAAAAAAAAGTTAACATTGTAGTTTACTTCCTTTGAGCAATCCAAATTCTTTGAGTAACTCAGACTTCAGAAAAAAATATATATTTTGCATAATACATTCACAAATAATCCATATTAATGTGCAGTGTAAAGTAGCTTCCAAGTGAGGGAACTTCATTCTTAAACTTAAAATTATTGGCATTGCAAGGATCTCTCAATAGCAAGCTGTTCAATTTGTAAAGAACTCTACCTTGAAATACAGAAAAAACCCCCATTATAAAATCACCGATCTTCCCCCGTACCTGAATCAAATAATGAAAAATTAGGATATCATGCGAACTAGAATAGTCGTAAAAGAAAATCACTATCACATTGTTTAGGGATATGCAGAATGTGTGTCCGCAAGGGCCACAGCTGAAGAGACATGAGAGCTTTGACCCTTATGAAAAGAAAGTGCTAATAAACTAAACTCTGTAATAAACAAACGCTAAAATAAAAATAAAAATATTCCAGCATTTGACCAAGGATGTAAGGTATGAGTAACCAATTATTCTACTACAACCTAGAATCATTCCAGTTAAAACATTCAAATAATGGAAAAGTTAGACAAAATTCTTCCAAAACCTACCTCTAGGGGAAGTGTAGCGATCAACGGAGCACATGCCTCAACGGTCATTTGTTTTTCAGTTGGAAGGAATATAGTCTTGACCTGTAGAATGAGAAATTCGTGATGGTCCACTATTCCAAATGGAACTTTCTACATAATAATTTGGAAAACAATGTGGTCAAATGAGAACTAAAAAATGAATATTTATTTTGCTTCAGTTTACCTTGTCCCAGTTTTCTTCAATTTCAATGCCTCCACATTCTG
Source organism: Fraxinus platypoda (assembly GCA_903798405.1). Lineage (NCBI taxonomy): Eukaryota > Viridiplantae > Streptophyta > Magnoliopsida > Lamiales > Oleaceae > Fraxinus > Fraxinus platypoda. The sequence continues at coordinate 9,101 of CAIGRT010162880.1, forward strand.
AAAAGCTAATGGTACTTCCCAACCTTTCAGAAACTATGGAAAGGTAATATTCTTGATCATGGGGGACAAATGGTTCTACAATGAATGTTGTTATAGGCGCTTTACAACCACCCATCTCAACCTAGAAAGAAGAAACTTCCACGTAAGTTGGCTGAATTCTCATAATTAGTAGCAAGAGAATCTCATTATTATAATTCTCTATCACCTCAACACCAAGCCGTTCTTTCACAAATTCAGCAACTTGTGCAAGATCTAAATTCAAAGCTACCAAGCCACTCTTCCCCCGTTTTCCAAACAACATATCTGGTTTGACAACCAGCTTTGTGGACGATAGCCATAATTCTTTGTTCGTTAACTCGGTGAAATCTGTTGTTTGCGTCACCTATGAAGAATTGATGACTCATACATAAGAACCATTTGGTTAACTAAACTCATGACCAAGCATGTATCAAACAACAATCAATAGATTCAATACCATGGAATGGTTACACCACAATCTACTCAAAAAGTAGAATTGTATATTGGCAACAAACATAGTTGCTGTTACTACATTTAAGAAATTCATTCTTGCTTTTATTGCCATTAGTAGAGTAACAGTGAACGAATTATGACATCAATTCACTTTTCACCCATCCTCTTGATTAGTGACTCACAAAGAAATTATAAATTGTTTTTCAAGACAATGAATCCAATAACCCAACAAGGGGAGTGGGATCAATTTGTTGAATGTAACAGTATTTCATGACTGAGGACCATTATACTGTGAGTATATTTTATTATTCTACTATTTGATAAATCCAATATTGGCTTTATTCTTTTTACTTGAAATAAAAAATTAGCCGTGGATCATAGAAATGTTTTCTTGTTTACCAATTTAAAGCACTCTGAAAATGCTCTCTAACACTAAAGTATCTACCATGGACGAGCTTATTCTTTTAGCCCCTGTTTGACAACCATTTGACGGGATCCAAGGAAGGCAACAATCTATCAAGAGTTCGATGTATGTTGAGGAGAGGCTAAGATTTGAGATCAAAGAGAATCAATAAAGCCATGCAATCACTTGTACAAGCTATGGAGTCCAAGGGGGTGAAGTTAACAAGCCAAAGACCAAGTTCTATGTACGGCATGGGAGCAAAAACAAATTGGAATGCATTGGAATCAAGAACTTAAAACTTGGAGACAAGATGGACTGCTATACGACCGCATAGTACAAACCTGGGTGCGGCCGCATGCACCTATACCGAGATCGGGTTGAAGGTTGAGTGGCCTACGCGACCGCAAACCATAAGCCTATGCGGCTGCATAGTACATTTTTGGACACTTTTTTCCAAATTTCGCCTAGACTTCTATTTTATTTAAAACTTTTTTATAGTATCTTTTTTTATATCTTTTAGGAGCAATTCCGTTTTTAACTAGGTTTTATGAATTCAATATAAATAGGATTATTTTTTTCATTGTAAAAAAACACACAATTTGAGATATATTATTGCGAGACATATTGCTTTCTACTCGTTCTTCATTGAATTAATTCCGAAATTATCAATAATTAAATTCTTATGGCGATCAACAATTTAAGTAAGGTTCATAAGTTTTGTGAACACAGGATCAAGATATTGTTGGCGAATGTCTTGCTTCTTCGGTTCAATAGTTTATTGGATTGAGCTTTTCAATGTTGATTCTTGACTTTCTTGGGTTTTGATCTAATCTTTCGTGGGTTCGTAGCTTCGACTGTTACGTGGGTTCGCATCACTATTAAATTGGAAGAATCATGTTTTGAATAGTGATTTTAAGGAGAATGTGTGGTCAAAAAGTGGGGAAAAATTTTGGCCACCTAATTTAATTTTATTTTATTTTACCATGACAACCCACCTTTATACTTAGTGTTGCATTGGCCACTCAATTTGATTTTGTTTCACCGTTGCCACCCAACTTTATACTTAGTGTCACATTGACCACCCAATTTGATTATGTTAAATAAAGTTATCAGGTGACTTGACTGAAACTAAATATGAAGTTGGGTGGTCGGTGAAACAAAATCAAATTGGGTAGCCAATGTTACACTAAGTATAAAGTTGGGTGGTCACGATGAAACAAAATCAAATTGGGTGGTCAATGTGAGACTAACTATGAAATTGGGTGATCATTGGTGAATTTAACCTGTGGTTGTAAATAAGTATGCAAAAAAAGAGTTTGAAAATAATGGTTGCTGGGCTTATTAATCCATATGATGTAGATCGATCTTATTTTAAGTAGGAAGTACATATTCCACAACATTTTCAAACACTTCCCATCATAATTTAGTAACAAAGTGATCTTAATATGCTGGCCGAACAAACCAGATGACGATAACATGGATCTAGCACTTAACCAGTAAAGCCAAAATGCAGAATCGAGACAATTATTCAAATCTTTAACAAAAGGTTCGAATATACGATCCAGACAAGTTAAAATGAGAATCCAATACATGAAAACCCATTTAAAACAAAAGATATATTTGCATAATCATGATATTGAGCAAAAAATCAAAAGGGAGTGTGATTGAAATGAATAAATACTTGAGCAGAGCGAATCTGAAGGTCGATGTTAGCCAATCGTTTCAAATTCTCCTTGAGAAGCCTCTTGGAATCGTACTCCCTGATCTTCTTTCTTGCCATTTTTAGTGATAATTGCAAGATAATTCAAGTAAAAAACAATTCTGGACGGATTTATAGATATGCTTTAGCTTATACTTATTACGTAAAAAGAGATCTGATTTGATCTGAGCTTCGGCTTTGGGATACGATTGGAATTCACCAACCACAACTGGTCTATAGTGGGTGGGGGTTGGGTGAGGAATGGGCGACCTGAACAAGGAGATGTTGGCTGTTTTGTTCTATTTCCTTTATTTTATTCAATTTTTTTGTGAATTTATAAGTGAATATCATTATCGGGTCGGGCGTCAGCTCTGATCCCAATCATGCTTTAAAAAGTATGATGCTTTGTTACTATTTGTATTTGTTCAGCGATTTGAATAAAAATTAAATTTTTAGTAGATTTTTGAGAAAAATCGATAAAATATATAGTTGAAATTTTTTTGAAAGTTGTGAATTTCACAGAATATGTGATTAAAAATAAATTTGAAAAAAATGAATTTTTAAAAAATGGAGCTCAAATGAAACTAAAAAAAAAAGGTTGAACCCCCAACCTTGAGGGTCCCGTCCCGCTCCTAGAGTATTGTGGAGGACGTAAATCACAGGATGTGTCTCAGCAGGCCGGTTACAAGAGTAGTCATACTAGTGCCCACAAATAGTCCAATTACATATCTTGTAAGAGGTAGGAATCAAACCCTTACACTGCGGCTACCAGCTCAGTTGAGACTATCTCACTCATGTCTTTTACACCACTGAGTTATGTCCCAGGGGCTAAAAAAATGAAACTAAGGGTCTGTTTGATTGCAAATGTGGAAAATGGGTGGAAAGAAAATGTTTTACAAGGAATTGATTTGCCTAAAAATTATTTTACAGAGAATTGTAATTAATTATGTTTGATTGGTATAATTTTCCATGAAAAATACTGAAAGTTCGGTGTCCATTTAGCTTCATTTTTTATGGAAATTGTCCATTAAAGTGATAATTTTTTTTACCATTGGTTCTAAAATTTGTTCCAATTGCCAAAAAAAAAAAATTGAAAAAAAATTATCATACCGAATATTATTCGTTTGACTTTGTTTTGCATGGAAATTGTCAATAAAAGCGATAATTTTTTTTACCATTGTATCTAGACTTTTTTCCAATTGCCAAAAAAAATGAAAATCTTTTTCCCACAAAAACATCAAGAATTTATTTTCCTCAAAAAGGTGGAAAATGAGAAAATTTGGACGGAAAAATTTTGCATATCAAACACTACAAAAGTTGGAAAATGGAAAAAAAAAATTTCATTTTCCAGGGAAAATATGGCGAATCAAACGGAGCCTAAGTATTTATGGGAGGAAGAGGGGGTGGCATGACTTTTATATTAAGGGTCCGTTTGATTGCAATTGTGAAAAATGAATGGAAAGAAAATGAATTCCAAGGAAAGTAATTGTCTAGAATGGAAAGAAAATGATTTCGATTGCAAAAATGTGGAATTGGCTAGATATTTTTCTCCCCTCCACCTATCACAAGGCCAACTAGCCTTGGTAAAGAAGAATAATCCACTCAGAAATATAAGTCATGCTGACAACAACGAATTGACGTACCCTCTTTCTTCCACAAATACTTGGCTTTAAAAAATGATTTTTTAAAAAATGGAGCTCAAATGAAACTAAAAAAAAAGGTTGAACCCCCAACCTTGAGGGTCCCGCCCCGCCCCTAAAGCATTGTGGATGACGTAAATTGCGGGATGTGCCTCAACAAGCCGGTTACAAGAGTAGTCATACTAGTGCCCACAAATAGTCCAATTACATACCTTGTAAGAGGTAGGAATCGAACCCTCACACTGCGGCTAGCAGCTCAGTTGAGATTACCTCACTCATGTCTTTTGCACCACTGAGCTATGTCACAGGGGCTAAAAAAATGAAACTAAGGGTCCGTTTGATTGCAATGGTGAAAAATGGGTGGAAAGAAAATATTTTACAGGGAATTGATTTGCCTAGAAATTGTTTTACTGAGAATTGTAATTAATTGTGTTTGATTTGTATAATTTTCCATGGAAAATGTTGAAAGTTTGGTGTCCGTTTGGCTTCGTTT
>CAIGRT010162905.1:0-17130 GCA_903798405.1 Fraxinus platypoda
CCAATCAACCTGCCAAATTTCAGCCCATTCCGACACCGTCGTGACAACTGACCAAACTACCCCCGACGCTATCTTTCTTCGTCAATTTCCTGTCCAGCACTTCTTCAAACTCCAAAGCTAGTTGTCCTACATCAGAACCCGACTCAAGAAGAAGACTTTGTGAATATTCACTATGGTAGACTTAAAAGTTTATGGGATGAGCTCTCGGTCTATGACCCTCTACCTAAATATACCCGTGGAAAACTGAAGTTTCTTTTAGATAGGTATTATCGAGATTTTGTGATACAATTCCCAATGGGATTGAACGAGTCTTATGCTAATGTTCTTCACCAAATCATGCTAATCGGCCCCTTACCATCTATAATTAAAGTCTTCTCTTACGTTCAAAAATAGGAGAGACAAAAGACAATGCCTTTATCTACATCTTATACAGATTCTATTGCTCTAGATGTACATAATTGTTTTCATACTTTTAAGTCTTCCATCCATTCATTTAGATCTAAAAAGGAAAGATCTTATTTTACTTACTGCAAAATTGCTGGTCACAATTTTGATTCTTGTTTTAAGGCGGCAATGCTAAGGCACCAATATGTAACTAGTGTCGTATAGTAGGTCATACTATTGAAAAATGTTACAAACTTAATAGGTATACCCATACCATAAGCTTCATGATAAAAGGAAATCAACTTGAGCCTATTTTAATAGAGCATCGATCCAGCATGATGATGACAATGTTGTTGTAGATGCCACCCCAATTTTACTAAGCAAGGTTCAATATCATGAGCTGTTCACATTTCTCAAAGCCAATGGTGCTGAAACTTTATGAAATTTTAAACTTTATAAAACTATGAAAACTTGATTACTTTATAGTCAAGATCCTCCATTTTAAATCATCAAGAAAATTAATAATGTGGAACATACCTTAATTCATTGGGAATGATGCTTTAATACCGGATCTTGAATCTTAATTATTGGTTCTTGAGTTCTTGATCTTAATTTTGGCTTTTTACTCCATAATCTCGAGTGTTTTGTTCTACAATTTAATTGTTCCAATCATTCTTTTTGATTTTTGAATGTAATTCTTGATTCTTAATTGTGGGTTTTAAATTTTCCTTTTCAATATACTTTCTATTGTATCCTTGTGTTGATGGGATAACACAAAGAATGAGAAGTTGCATATGAATTGGGGACCATAATCTTATATATAGTTTCTATATATATTTTGTCCATCATCAAATACAATCCTAATAGATTCGGTCTCTACATATATAATCTATCCCACATTTTATTTAGATGTCTTAAGCTTAACAATTTAATTCTTTATTAGATCACTTTAATTGGGGCTCAACTTTAAGATACTTTATACACAATTAATTACATATGTAGGCCCACACAACAAATTAATAAACCCAACAATCTTCTACTTGGGCCACATATGTTACCTTATAAATGTGTATAACCATATGACGCCAAAAATTTTGCTATCATAACCAAAAGTATCTTCGAACAATCTCGTCCATTAATTATATCAATATAGGATTAAAATGGTCTTCGTTACAAATATCACCCTCAATGGTCACATACATCAACACAATCAAATGTTATAGATCAAGTGTGGATGTGTAGCATGGAAATTAAATGTAATGTGATCCAAACATGCCTATTTCTAACTGGTCCTACCTTATTCTTTAATGAGATCAACCATAAATGTTAATCAGAGTAAATATGAACTGAATACTTTATTTCTGAAATAAACTGAATATCCATGGATAAAATATGTGTCTGAAACAGACAACATCCGAATACAAATACTTACTAAATTGGCATATCATAAAAATGTGCAACACCCATGTGAGCTTTATGCTCATGAAAGACTTTGAGTGGTAGCTATTTAATAAATAGATCCTTGATTATGGAGTTTTTCTTAATATGTTTTATAAAAACCCAACAACTCATAATTTTTTCCTTGACAACTAGGAACTTAATGTCTATAAACTTTGATATCTTCGTTCTTGTTAGAATACAAGACAGCTATTGTCACAAAGTAACTTAAGTGGTCTTTTAATTCCATCTAAAATGTTCAGCCCAGTGACAAAATTTTGCAGTCATATTCCATGATCAAAATCAAAATATCCAATGATCTTCAATTGGTCTGATTTTCCTGAATGTAATCGTGTAATCCTTAGTTCTCTATAGATACCGAATAACCTAATGGCTGCTTTCCAAATTTCCATCCCAGAGTTACTTAAATATCCATCGACCATTCCAACAATGAATGTTATATCCAAATGTGTACAAATTTAAGCATACATTAAACTCCCAACTGCTGAATTATAGGAAATTTTCTATATTTTCTTTTCTTTAATTTCATCCCTAGGGCATTGATTTAAACTAAAGTTGTCTTCTTTAGTTGTAGGCGTATTACTTAATTTTCATTTCTGCATCCCATATTTTTTAAGAACCTTATCGATACAACTCTTTTGTGATAGTCCAAAAATACACCAAGAACAATTCTGTGTATCTATATCTTTAATACAAAAGATGTATCACCAAGATTTGATACAACTCTTTTGTGATAATTCAAAGATACACTGAGAACGATCCATGTGTATATATATATCCTTAATACAAAGAGGCATTACCAAGATTTTTCATTTTAAAATTCCATGACAGAAATCTCTTGGTTTCATGCAATAAGGTTATATCATTGCATGCAAACAGTATGTCATCGACATAAAATACCAAAAAAATATGCTTACTCCCACTGAACTTGTATACACAATCATCAACACAATTCATCTCAAAACCAAATGAGATAATTATTTAATGAAATTTGTGATACCATTACGAGAAACCTTCTTATGCCCATGAATGAATTTCTTTAATTTGTAAACCATTTGACGTAGTTTAAGATCAAAATGTGTCACAAAAAAAAGTCTTTCATAGAAATCAGAGAAAAAATCTTTTTAATGTCAATGCCCGCCTTTTATGTAAAGCCATTTACAATAAGACGAGTCTCATATCTCTCCATATCACCCTTCAAATCCATCTTAGTTTTAAATATCTAATTACAACAAATGAGTTTCGCACCTTTAGGCAAATAGATGAGTTCACAAACGTCATTGTTACTTAAAATCCCTTTTGGTTTTAAATATTCAGCTACAACCAATGGACTTCGCACCTTCAGGCAAAGCGATGAGTTCCCAAACGTCATTGTCACTTATGAACTTTATCTCTTTATGCATGGTATCATTCCATTCTTTAGAATTATTTTGTTGCGTGGCTTGATGAAAGTTGATTGATCAGTTTTTCTTCCATCAATCCATGCCATCCTTATTTTCTTGGAGAAAAATTATAAAGTCATCCGGAATTGCCTTTATCCTTTATAGAGGATTTCATTAATAGCATTTGTTCTTGAGGTTGTTGAATTTACTTTTCTAGAACAATCTCTTAATTGTGTATAGGAAATTTTGTAATATTATCTTGATCTGAAATTGTTTCTTGAATAAGATCTAGATCAAGAATTTGTTCCCGATCCTGGTCATTGTCAATTGCAATAGAAAAAATATATACATATTCTTTCTCCAAGATAAAATCCTTAATCTTATAACCTTATCTCCCCCTGAAAACTTTACATGCTCAAGGAATCGAACATTTTCCGTTTCGAAAATGACCTAATAGTGGGATCTTTTAAAAAAATTGTAACCTCTTAACAATTGTTTTACTTGAAACTTTATTGAGAATTTAAGGTGCAGTCTTTAGTACTTCTACCTAGGGAGATTTTGATGTACTGTGGGACGATTGTACATTCCTCTAGTAATTTAGAAAAAGGCCATGGCGTTATTCTCCTAATTTGTCATATCTGTTATAGTATTCACCACTATGGTAGGATCTGGCTTGTTAAATTCTTTTACAAAGTTTTTTTCAACCCCAACCTTGTATGCCTTGAATATGTCAAGTGTTTGAGATTTCTCATAGATGAGATATTAGTAGCTATAGTGAGAAAAATTCGTCTATGAACATACTAAATTACTGTTGAGCATTCCAAGTAGTCGAAATGAATGGCTCACAGATATCCGTATGAATTAGTTCTAAGACGTCCGAAAAACATTCTAAAGTACTGTTGATCATTCCAAGAAGCCGAGGTCCACAGATATCCGTATGAATTGGTTCTAAGACTCCTGAAATCTAATTAGCACCTAATCTTCTTATGTTTCTTTGTTTTCCCATAATGTAATTAATATAAGCACTTAAGTCTGAAAAATTAAGGAAATCAAAAATTCCTTCTAACACAATATTTTCCATTTTCTTCTGAGAGATGTTACTTAATCGCTTGTACCATAGCAAATCAACATTCTCATTGGTTATTCATGTTTAATACCAAGTAAACTCACATGCAATGTTTCTTTATAAGAGGTAACCATATTAAGTAGATATAGATTATCGTAACCGAATAAATAATTGGTACCCACAATATTTGAATTAAGAAAAAGATCAAACTGACTATTTTCAATTGAACAAGAGTAACCAAATTTGTCCAATATAGAAATAGAAACCAAATTCCATCCAAAAGGATGGTACCGCAAATGTTTCTTAGCAACCGTATTAAGCAAATATAGGTTATCGTAACCGGATAAAGAACTGGTACCCACAATATTTGAATTAAGAAAAAGATCAAACTGACTATTGCCAATTGAACAAGAGTAACCAAATTTGTCCAATATAGAAATAGAAACCAAATTTTGTCTAAAAGACGATACCGCAAATGTCCCTTTTAAATTCAAATAATAACTAGTTTTTAATGATAACCTAAGATCCCTATAACTCCAACTTTGACTGATTTACCATCGCCCCACATAGATGAATTTTTCAGCATCAATTGGATTTTGGTTGTTCATGCAACCCCGCATAGACATACTTAAGTAAGTAGTGGCGCCAGCATTTATCCATCAAATGTGTCCTGGTATTGAAACTAAATTAACTTTAAAACAAACCAAAGTGAGAATTGCACTTTTCTTTACACGCTAAGTGTGATATTTAGCACAGTTTCTCTTTATGTGTTCTAGATTTTCACAAAAGAAATAGCCAAATGATTAATCTTTTTGAAGCTTTTACTATTCATTTTGAACTGAACCAGATGCAACCTCCTTATCTTTTAGTTGTCCTTATAAGCACTTGCCAAGTGAGTACTTCCAGCTCTCTTGCTATAGACTTTCTTCTTCTTACACAAAATAAAGAATGGGCTCATTAAGAGTCCACTTTTCCGTTTGACAGTTGTAACTAACTTTAAATTAGTCAAATTGTGGAAGAATATAAACAAAAACTAAATGCATGAGCAAGTCATCAGACATCTCAAGTTTTAATGCTTTTAATTTTGAAGCAAGATGAGACATCTCCACGATGTACTCCCTTATATTTTCTTTACCCTTATACTTTAGTAAAACTAAATCGCCAAAAGATATGCCAGTTTCGGCCTTATTGCCTTTTACAAAGCGTTTTTCAACTTCATCAAGAAACTTCTTGGCAGTAATTAGCGCCCTAAATGTTACTGGAATTTAATTGATTATTTGACAAATATTGTAGAGTAGATGGATTAACCGAATGGAGAACTTAAACCTAAATAACATGTTCACGTAGGAATCTGTATTGGACAATCAATAATTTCAAATAATGGTGAACTCCATCACAAGAAACCGAGCAAAATATTTATACTTAGTCTTTGGACATAAATGTCAACTTGTAAGTTACACTCTTGGTATAGTAATCAAATATTGACAATAAATTCGGTCAAACATCAAGTTTAAATTTGAACAGACTTAATGTTCACATAATGAAAATTTTTACTGTTGTCATATATTTATTACCACATGTATGTAAATAATTCGGCCAAATATTAACATTCCTTTGGACTGATCAATATTTGCATGAATTACGTACACACCAACTTCCTAATATTCCAAATAAATTAATTTAGGTAAAAGGGGTTACTTTGGTAACATATTGTTTCAACTAATCTCTTTTAGAAAATTAGTAATCCGTAATAAATATTAAGTGCCAAGATTTGAAATTGATTGTCCCTCAATTCTTATCTTTTATTTTTATTTTTCCTTATTTTTTAAAAAAATTAACCGGAAATTGGGGGCTGCAACACCCGAAAATGGGCTGCAGCGCCAGAAGAAAAAGGCTGTCTATATGCCCAACGACCAGTCACAATTTGTGAATTGGGTGGGACCTCGAGAAGGCATTGAAGCAGCCGTATAAACCAAAATTAATGCCACTGGAAAACTGACTGGAGAATACTCCCAAATTCTTAATCCATTATGTCTCACCCAATGGACAATTTCATTATTTTCTTATAATTAACGCATTAAATCTTTCAGAAGGTCAACCCATATCCTAATAGGTTTACTTGATTCAAACCTGATAACCCACCTTTATTCATTATGGCATATTAATTCCAAAATCCAAGGTCTTGAAGGGAAAATTATTTCAAAAATATAAAATTCTGAAGTCAAACATTTCCAAAATCAAAAATTTAAAATTTAGAGCTAAAATTCGTATTCCAAAATTAGAAAAATCCAAAGTATTAATTTCAACCCTAAAATTCTTGTACCTTAGGGTTTGAAATTCATATCCAAAAATCTAGAAAACTAAATTATGAATTTCAACTTTAATATCTTTCCTTTAATCTCAATTGTTTAATATGGAGCTGACTCTGATACTACTTGTTAAAATTTTAGGAAATTTTAAAATTTATAAAACTATGAAAATTTAAATATTTTATTGCTAAGATCCTACGTATTAAATTATCAAGAAAATTAATAATGCAGAGCATACCTTAATTCATTGGGAATGATGCTTTAATATTGGATCTTGAATCTTGATTATTGATTCTTTTGGTTCTTGAGTTCTTGATCTTGATTTTGACTACTTACTACATAATTTTGATTGTCTTGTTCTTCAATTTCATTGCTCTAATCATTCTTCTTGATTCTTGACTGTGATTTTTTATTCTTGATTGTGGATTTTGGGTTTTCCTCTTCAATATGCTTTATCTTGTATTCATGTGTTGATGTGATTACACAAAGAATGAGAAGTTGCATATAAAGTAGGGACCATAAACTTATATATAGTTTCCATATATATTTGGCCCATTGTCAAATACAACTCTAATGGATATGGTCTCTACACATATAATCCGGGCCACACTTTATTTTGATGCTCTAAACTCAACAATTTAATTCTTTATTAAATCACTTTAATTGAGATCAACTTTAAGATAACCTTATACATCATTAATTATATATGTAGGCCCACGTGAGAAATTAATAAACCCAACAAATGGGTGCTCTACTGCTATGCCATTTGCTAATCTCATTCAGAGAGTGACCTCCATTTCTAATCATTCACAATCTGTGTTTGGTATATCGCTTTATCTTTCAGCTCACATTGCACACAATTCTGTGCTGTCGCAACCTACTTAGATTATAGATATTGATGCTATAGATTATATGATCTGTAAAACCTCTTATTTTACCTTCATAACTTCCTAGGTTTTGTACTTAGTTAGGATGCCCAATGGAGCTTCGTTTCCTGCCACACATATAGTAGTTGTGTAGATCACCGAGTTTATAATTCTACAAGATGTCCTTTGTGTCCACTCTTTTACTTTTAATTTGATTTTTGTTAAAAAGCTTACTTCACAATTCCATTGTTGTCTTGTTTTCTTACTTGAGGTTTGTTTTGTACATGGTCTTTCATATTAGACAACGATTGGGAAGGGTAAAGTTGAACACAACTTCTATCACTTGTAACCTAGCATCTCTCGGATAAAGAAAGAGCAATTAAAAAAGCAGTGATTCTAATCCACTCCGAACTGTATGTAAAATTCCTCCCCAAAAAAGAAAATAGAGGCGAAAGACCTTCATTTTCTCCTACCGATCTTATGCATTCTATTTCTGATTATTTAACTAAGAGTAGCTTGATTTTTGCTTCTGTTACCGTAAAAATTGATTTATGGCATAATCATATAGGCTACAATTCTAATTCCAGAATTCTGCTTATTCAAGATTCAATTGTAATTTCTAATATTCAAAAGACAAATTCTCATGTTCGTCATGTCTGNATTCTAATTCCAGAATTCTGCTTATTCAAGATTCAATTGTAATTTCTAATATTCAAAAGACAAATTCTCATGTTCGTCATGTCTGGCAAGTTGCAAAACAACACCGCTTGCCTTTTTCCTACCAGCACACATAAAATTTTAAAATTAATTAATTTACTACACATGGATCTTTGGGGACCTTGTGCAATATAAGTCCATGATGGGACACAATATTTGATAACCATTGTTGATGATATGTCTAGAAATACATGGATATATTGTTGGATCGGTAGTCTATGTAAATGGTTGTTCAGAAAAATAAAATATTTAAGTTTAATTCACAATAGTGTAATTAAACTCTATAAATGGAAAGAAAGAAGGTAAGAAAAAGAAATGAAGTGAAGAACGAAATCCGAGACAAGTGAAAACACTTTCTCCTTAAGACAATATTGCCCCGCAACGATGCTAACGATTTATGACACTTGTCTTTTAAGATATAACAGATATAACTTGTGGTAGAAGCACTTCAAACCACAAGTAATAACGAACTTTCAACGAATATTTCTCTCTACAAGAAAATTGGTTGTGAAATGACCATAGAGGAGTATTTTTCAAGATTTTTGATGTAATGTTCAATGCAAAATGATATGGGATGACTAATGGACGTCCAAAGGGTCTATAGAAAATGAAGGGTTGTGAGTGAAGTGTTATGCCCCAAACTCAGTAACATTCAGGAAGAGAAACATCCCTTGCTATTGCTAGCGTGTTACTGGCCTCTCACTCAGCGATAATGACACCTATTCATCAGAACCTCTTTCGCTCGCCTGTCGCTAGACTGTCGCTCTAGCGATAGGCGAGATATAGAGTTAGTCATTTATCCAGTCATTATTTCCTCTTTTCTATTCAACTTTAGACTGTAATTTCTCATTCATTCGGAATTGGTTTTAAGATTCCAAATATACCACGACAATCCACTCAACGAGTAGAACAATTCTAATTGGTCTATTTATATTCATAATTTGACTATTAGATCAAGTCCGAATATTTGGTCGAAATTGACACGAAAGTCACTTTTCCATACTTAACTAAATTTTATTCTCTAAAACAAATTCCAAAAATCCTCCACATGAATGGAAATTCGAGTATGCTCATGTTATGCAGAAATATGATGCATTGTAAAGAGAGAGAGAGAGAGAGAACAAAAAAATTGCATCAGGTAAGGTAACTTCCGGCCTTGAAACCTTCCTTAGTGAAATACTATCGAATTTTCCTGGCTAATTGGTAAACGTGATATCTTGAATCATTCAGCTATTAGTGTAAACTAAGATAATAATAGTCACACAAGTGTCTTTCCTAAATCATTCATTGTTCTCATGACTTGGTTCATTTTGGCCCTGAACCACTTTTGGGTTTCATAAGTGTTTAGAAAATTTTAGCTTTTGAACAATTTTCATTGAGGCGGCCCCACCTTATACTTAGATAGGTGACATTCTATTAAAAGTATTCTGCCCTACTCCACTTGACTTAATCAAAATATATGAATCATTAAAATGATATCTTAACCTTAAAATTCTACAGACAGCACTTTACTTATCATAGGAATAAGCCGAAAACATTTTACCAAGTGCTTCATTAGATCTTTATAACTTAGTTGCCCCATTGAATCAAGATCTTGTGATCTCTAGTCAATAAGACAGGGTTATCATTACAAAGATCTAGTTTTTTTCGATAGACAACGTACTTGATCTCTTGATAAACCTTTCGTAAGTGGATCCGCGATGTTCTCCTTTGATTTCACATAATATATGGAGATGATACTATTAGAGATTAATTGCTTAATGGTATTGTGTCTACGACATATATGTCTAGACTTACCATTATATATGCTACTTTGAGCCCTTCCGATAGTCGATTGACTATCACAATGTATACTAATTGCAGGTACCAACTTAGGCCAACATGGAACATCTTCCAAGAAGTTATGAAGCCATTCTGCTTCTTCTCCACTTTGTCTAAAACAATAAACTCTGATTCCATCATCATTTGAGCTATACCCGTTTGCTTTGTCGACTTCCATGATATAGTAGCTCCACCAATGGTAAATACATAATCACTAGTAGACTTAGAATCTTTTATATTAGATATCCAATTCGCATCACAATATCCTTCTAATATTGTGGGATATTTTGTGAAATGTAATCCATAGGTTAAAGTATACTTCAAGTACCTAAAAACCTATGTTAAAGCCTTCCAATGATCATGACTTGGATTACTTGTGAATCTACTAAATTTATTCACAGCAAATGATATGTCCAATCGAGTGTAGATTGTAATATACATAGATTGTCTATAACCTGTGAATACTTTAGTTGTGACACATAGTTACCCGCATTTTTGACTAAGTGTAAACTTGTGTCAATAGGGATTTTCGCAAGACTTTCCTCAGTTAAATTATATCTTTTAAGTATACTCTCAATATAATGAAATTGTGAAAGTATAATTTTTCTAATATTCTAGAGATCTTAATCCCTAATATTACACTAGCCACACCCAAGTCTTTCATATCAAAATATTTTGTTAATATTCTCTTGTTATTTAGCATTATTTCGTGACTATTACTCAAAAGGATATTATTCACAAAAAGAGTTGCGTTGAAGCACCACAATAGAATGGCTTTGTGGAAAGAAAACATCAGCACATTCTGTAGATAGCACAAGCTTTTAGGTTTCAATCTAGGGTTCCTATGCAACTTTTGAATGAATGTGTGATGACTGTTGTGCATTTAATAAATAGGACTCCTACATCCCTACTAAAAAGTAGAACTCCATATGAAAGTTTGTTTGGACATAAGCATTCATAGTCTCACTTACGTCTCTTTTGTTATCTAGCATTTGCATCCACTCTAGCACATGGCAAAAGAAATCTTGATCCTAAAAGTAAAAAACTAGTTTTTCTTAGTTATCCCTTTAGAGTAGAGGGTTACTCTTTGACTTGACTAGCAATTTCGTTTTTCGTTTAAACATATTTTCTTTTCTAACTTCTTCCAACCTTTTCTCTGACACAAGATTCTACTCCATCTCTTTCTTTTCCAGTCTATTATTCCACTCCTTCTACAGAAATTATAACATTCTCTTCTCCATCTCCACCTAACTTGAATGGTCACTCAAGTTTACCTAACTCTCTCACCATATGCTCTCCACTTACGATTTCGTTTCCATTGTTGTCAAAGATAAACTTTCCACTTTAGGCGAACCTTCTTCTTTCTCATTTCTTTTTTTATAAAAAATTATCACCCATCTTCCTTTCTTTCACTACTTCAATCTCTGCTCACACTGAACCAACTACCAATGGTGAGGCAATCAACGATCCTCATTGGTTTAATGCAATGGAATTTGAACTTTCCACCTTTGAATAGAACCACACTTGGATCCTTGCCACTCTTTTTTCTAATAAGCATGCCATTGGATATAAGTGGTTTTGCAAGATGAAATACAATATTGATGGTACCTTAGAATGTCACAAGGCATGCCTAGTTGCTAAAGGGTATACCCAACAAGAGATAGTAGACTTCCATGATGTATTTTCCTCGGTAACTAAACTTGTGTTCGTCAACGATAGCTGCAGTATGGAGATGACATTTGAAGCAGTTTGATGTTTCAAATTCTTTCCTTCATGGTAGCCTCGATGAGGAAGTCTACGTAAAGAAACCTTCTGGTTATTCCAAAGATCATTCGGGGCAAGTTTGTAGACCACTTTAGAGTCTTTATGGCTTAAAACAAGCTTCCCATTGTGATACTCCACATTTTCCAGTGCTCTTCTTGATTTGGTTTCTAATAATGCAAGGCTAATTATAGTTTTCTTATATTGACTACTAATCATTCTTTTTATAGGATTGTTAGTGTATATTAACAACAAACAATAACTTCGTTTACATCTTCTACATAATCTACTGCTCTAGCTGAAAAAAAAAATCCTTTTTAAGTCTGATGTCTATTTATCTGGCTCAAAAATGAAATGCCAGACTATAGTTACAGCAATTGTGATACTCCACATTTTCCAGTGCTTTTCTTGATTTGGTTTCTAATAATGCAAGGTTGATTATAGTTTTCTTATATTGACTTTATAGGATTGTTAGTGTATATTAACAACGAACTATAACTTCATCTACATCTTCTACATAATTTACTGTTCTAGCTGAAAAAAATCCTTTTTAAGTCTGATGTCTATTCATCTAGCTCAAAATGAAATGCCAGATTGTAGTTACAGCAAAATTGCTGGTCACAATTTTGATTCTTGTCTTAACGAAGACAATGCTGAGGCACCAATCTGTAACTAGTATCATATGGTGGGTCATACTGCTAAAAATGTTACAAACTTAATGGCTATCCCCTAAGCCATAAGCTTCATGGTAAAAGGTAATATACTGGAGACTATTCCAATTAAGCGTCAATCCAGCATGAAGATGACAACGTTGTTGCAGATGCCACCCCAATTTCACTACGCGAAGTTCAATATCATGAGTTGCTAGCATTGCTCAAAGTCAATGGGTCCTCTACTGCTATGCCATTTGCTACTCACGTTCAGCACCATCTAGGTATGGTATATCACTTTATCTTTCAGCTCACACCACACAAAATTTTGTGCTGTTGCGACCTATTTAGATTATAGATACTGGTGTTACAAATCATAAGATTTGTAAAACCTTCTATTTTGCCTCCATAACTTCCTATGTTTCTTACATAGTCAAGATGTCCAACCTCCTTCTTTTATTTTTTTTATCTAAATGAGTTTAAGATGAGCCTTTCTACTTCCGGTAAACCTCATTCTCTTATTCTTTTACTCATTTTTTTCTTCCATGTTTTTACTACTTCAATCTTTGCTTAAAGTACACTAACTACCCACGGTGAGACAATCAAAGATCTTCTTTGTCTTAATACAATAGAGTTTTAGCATACCACCCTTGAACAAAACCACACCTGGACCCCTTACCACTGTTCTTCCTAATAAGCATGTCATCGAGTGTAAGTGGATTTATAAGATGAAATACACTTTTGATGGTACCTTAGAATGTTACAAGGAATGCATAGTTGCTAAGAGGTACACCCAACAAGAGAGTGTGGTCTTCCAATATGCATTCTCCCAAGTAGATAAACTTGTGACTATAAGGTGTTCATTGGCCATAGTTGTAGTACGTGGATGGCATTTGAAACAGTTTGATGGTCAGAATCATGGTAGCTTCGCTAGGAATTCTACATGAAGAAACCTAAGGGTTATTCCAAAGGACATCCAGGGTAAGTTTGTAAATGGTTTAAGAGTCTTTATGGCTTGTAACAACCTTTCCGTGAGTGGTATTCCACCTTTTCTAGCACTCTTCTTGATTTTGGTTTCCAACTATTAGATATTTTATTTAGATATTTTAGTTTCCAGCTAGTTCATTCTGTTATTTTCTGTTAAGTAGCTAGCTAGCTAGGCATGCTGTTCACATGTTGTTCACTTTCTTTATTTATATGCCTCATATTTGTAAACACATTGGACAAATCATTATGGAATGAATTAGTTCCCGCCATTTCCTCTCTTCTTCAATTTAATATGGTATCAGAGCACTTGTGGAATTTCTGATTCATCTTCTTCCTTATTCTAGATATTGAATCAGAGCTTGATAATTATAGTTCCTTCATTCATTGATCAAGCATCTCCATGGCGACTGATGCTACGATGCTATCAGACACAACATGAAGCAATCATTTCATTGATGATAGGTTGAATCCTTATTATCTTCATCATTCGGATAGTCCAGGATTGGTATTGGTTTCTCAACCACTTACTGGTGAAAATTACACCTCCTGCTGCAGAAGCATGATGATTACTTTTTTTTGTAAAGAACAAACTCGGCTTCATAGATGGTTCTATTCCAAAACCTGAAGGTGATGACATCCTCATCAATTCCTGGATTCGCAACAATAATATAGTCATATCTTGAATCCTTAACTCTGTGTCTAAGGATATATGAGCTAGCATTATATATTCAATTTCTGCTTATGAGATCTAGAAGGATCTGAAGGAGAGATTTCAATAGAAAAATGGATCACACATTTCTAGTTGAGACGTGAATCGATGAATCATACTCAAGCTCACTTGATTGTAGGAGCTTACTTTACCAAACTAAAGACTATTTGAGAGGAATTGAGTAATTATAGACCAATGTGTTCATGTAGAAATTGCACTTGTGGGGAAAATAAGGCTCTAGTTGATCACCATCAGACTGAATATGTGATGTCGTTTTTTATGGGACTTCATGACTCATTTGCCCAAACTAGAAGCCAAATATTTCTTATGGATCCAATACTACCTATCAATAAAGTTTTTGCCCTTGTATCCCAAGAAGAATATCAGAGAAATTTAAGCAATGTGACATGATCATCTGCTAGGAATAGTTAAATGGTTTCTGCCATAAAAAATGAAGGTAATCAATCTTATAATAACCAATAGTTTGGAAAACCTCAGAAGAAGGATCGACCAATTTGTACATATTGTGGATTTACTGATCACTCGGTTGATAAATGTTACAAACTTCATGGTTATCCCCCTGGCTATAAAATGAGACAGAAGAACATTGCTTCTCCTAATCAAGTTGTTACTGCAGCAACAAATCAAATCTCACAATCCTCTGCTTATCAAGGGAACATTGATGGATTTGTTCAAACTTTGAATCCAAATGAGTACCAACACTTGTTAGCTATGTTGAGCTCCCATCTTATATTAGCTAAATCCAGTACAAGAGCTGATATTAATACAGAACACACTTCAGGTATCTGTCTCTTTGTTTCTAGTCATCCTGACATTTACTCTCCTAGATGTTGGATAGTGGACTTTGGAGCTACCAACCATGTCTGTTTTGACCACTCCTTATTTCATACCATGTTTCCCGTTCCAAATTCATTTGTCACTTCCCAAATAACTCTCGCATACAGGTTAAATTTTTTGGTTCAATTCAACTCAGTCCATCATTGATAATTCATGATGTTCTTTATGTTCCTCAATTCTAATTTAACTTGCTGTCTATTAGTTCATTAACAAAGAATTCTTCATTTCATGTCAGTTTTCTCATGAATTCTTGTGTCATTCAGGAAATACCAACTTTGAAGGTGATTTGTAAGGGTAATAAAGTAGCCGATCTTTACATCATTGACACTACCACCACTTTTTCAATTCTTGTAACTCAGTTCCTGCTGGCACTATCTGTAATTCTTCCATTTCAAAGGTTAATAACGTGTCATCTCATATTTGGCACAATAGACTTGGACACCTGTCATTTAAATGCTTAGAAATGCTGAAAGATAAGTTGTCATTCAATTGTAATGTTCATAAAAATATTCATTGTTCCATTTGTCCTTTAGCAAAGCAAAGGCGACTCATTTGTTTCTAACAATAATTTGTCTGCAAATCCGTTTGATCTGATTCATTGTGACACTTGAGGTTCTTATCATACTCCAACACAGGCTGGTTATCGATATTTCCTTACCTTAGTAGATGATTGTACTAGATTTACATGGCTGTTCCTAATGAAACAAAAATATGATGCAAAATTCATAATTCCCAAATTTTTCTCTCTTATTGAAACCCAATTTGGCAAAGTCATCAAGAAGTTTAGATCTGATAATGCCCTTGAGTTAAAATTCACAGATTATTTCAATTCCAAAGGAGTACTGCATCAGTTTTCTTGTGTTGAACGACCCGAACAAAACTCAGTAGTGGAAAGAAAACAGCAACACCTCCTTAATGTAGCTAGAGCACTTTTCTTCCAATCTTATGTGCCTATACAATTTTGGGAGAATTGTATCCTCACTGCTACATTCTTAATCAATCTAACTACATCGTCCTTATTGTATAGTAAATCTCCTTTCCAACTCCTTTACAATAAACCAGTTGATTATGCTCTCCTCAAAGTCTTTGGCTACCTATGCTATGCATCAACTCTGCCTTCCACTCGTTGCAAGTTCCATCCTCGTGCTGTGCCTTGTATATTTGTTGGATATTTACCTGATATCAAAGGTTACAAACTTTACAATATAGAATCCAAAAACTTCTTAGTATCCCGTGATGTGATATTTCATGAAACATTGTTCCCTTTTCAATCCATATCTCATCCCACTGAAGTCATTGACCCCTTTCCTGACTTGGTTTTACCTGTACCAGCTTCTGATCTGTCTATCTCCACTGTGCCTTCATCTAATTTGACTGCACAGCATGATAATGTTCCACTCACACATGATCTTGTTATTCGGAGGACTACCGAAATCAGCAAACCTCCATCTTATTTGCAAGACTATCATTGTAATTTACTTCAAATCCATGCCATCCTAAAAAATTCCATATCCCCTACATAATTACATATCTTATAAATCTCTTTTCTCCTCTCATCGTGCTTATCTTCTACATATATCATGTACTTATGAATCCCCAATTTTATGATCAAGCTGTCCATTATCCATATTGGAGAGAGGCTATAGCCAATGAGTTAGAAGCTATAGAGGCTAACCATACTTGGTCTGTTCAAACTCTCCCTACAGGCAAACATTCCATTGGATGTAAATGGATTTATAAAATTAAACACAAGTCTGATGGTGGCATTGAGCGTTACAAAGCTCGATTGGTGGCAAAGGGATATACACAACAAGAAAGCTTGGATTTTATTGAGACATTTTCACCAGTTGCAAAACTTGTTACTGTTAAAATGTTACTTGCCATAGTTGCAATTAAAGGATGGCATCTGTTTCAACTTGATGTCAATAATGCTTTTCTTAATGGGGACCTCTTTGAAGAAGTCTACAAGGACTTTCCTTTGGGTTAATACCTCACACAAGAAGGTTGATAGCAAGGGGGGAGAAACTAGTTTGTCGTTTGCACAAGTCAATATATGGGTTGAAAAAAGCCTCACGATAATGGTTCTCGAAGTTTTCACAAGCTCTTTGATAGGAATGTAAAATACACATTTTACATTTTTATTTAATGCGCTCATATGACTA
>CAIGRT010162918.1:0-11663 GCA_903798405.1 Fraxinus platypoda
TAATGGTTATCAAACATGGCCTAAGGTCATTGAAGTCTAAAACGTATCGTTTAGTTTATCATTTAACATTAATTAAATACTTTAAAAAAAAAAAAAACAGAATTGCATCCTTAATCTTCCTTTCATTTTAAAATTGGATTTGTTTTAGTATGCTGATGAAATATCGTTTGTGAAAGAACTAGAAGCGTATTCGTGAAATATTCTCTTGAAATAACATGATGGATGTCTTTATTAAATAGTTACATAAAGAGGGGTGGGGGGTGGGGGTGGGGGAGGAGTGTTTGTAGAGATTAATATGCTTTATTTTCTTTTATGGATTTTGTTTAAGGAGAACTTAAAAGTTGAATGGAGCAACATCTTGAGAAAATCACCGTATCACCTAGTGTAAGCTTTTCCCTATAGAAGGCCTTAGCTGCTTGAAAGCTTTAAGATATGATAATCACACTTGGTAGCTACTAATTGGTATCATATTAATTGATAATCAATCTACACACAAATCATTCTTTCTTTTTCGAACATGCAGATTGAATCTAAAGATTGCAGGTAAAGTGAAAAAGTTCAATGGATGTATCTGTACAACCGTGTTACCAGAAGTCAATATATAAAAAATTCGTGAAGTTATCTTATTATAATTAAATATATGATATTGATATTTTGGAAAAGTTCTTAGGTGACTTTGCAGATGTGCTATGCAGGAGAGGTTGTAAATTGATGGTACCAAATTATTGTCCAAGAGGGACATAAAAAATCATCAACTGGATGGTCTTAAGCTCATAAGAGAGTCACATTCGGGAGCAACACAACCTTTGTGATCGGAGATTCCATGAAGAAGGTTCAATGTGGTAGAACTGCGTGACTTGTAATAACACTATTTTATATGTGCTTATCCCTATGGTGATAGTGTTAATAATAAATGTGATATTAGGAAGGGTTTAACTCTAAGGCCATGTTCGGGAGGGATTAAAAGTCAATTAAAATTGAAAATATGGCCGTTATTGGGTTCCACTCGTCTAATAAAAGTCAACAATAACGGCTATATTTTCAATTTTAATCCGATTTTAATCTCTCCCATACAAGGCCTAAATGCGTACCGATTCTAGAATTCTTGCGAGATCTGTGTCACACGCACGCTTGGAAGACTCACCTATGTAAGAGTTGCCATGAGACTATGACTATAAGATTGTGTTATTCCATAGAGACTCTGATTAGAATCAAGATTAGAGCGCATAATCATTAATAGCGCTACCCGCTATGAACTAGAGCTTAAATCGATATTGTGTGTGGAACAATTGAAATTTGACCAAAAGAACCTAATTCAAGGCTTAATCCATTATAGCTCCCTCAAATGGAAATTATTATCACTAAGTATAGTTCAAGTCCAAAAGATACTTATACATATTGCACAGTATAACGTTGCCACTATATAATATATATTTATCTATTTTGAAATATTAAAATTTGTGGGAGGATTGTTGTAACATAAAAATAAAGTTTTAACCTTTCAATATTAAAACCATTTAATTTTATGCTTTGATTTAATTTTTAATTCTAACACAAATTAAAAACATCATAATATATATTGTAACTTACGTTTTAATTGGTTTAATATTCATGATTGTGGGGGGGTTAAACTTATCCCTATAAAAGGGAGTGATTTTCATTGAGATACATAACATGAGAAAACATAACTTGAAAAAGTAATACATCTACATTTTATACTATTTTCCTATATTTTGGAAATTCAATAAATGCTCATTCTTTATCTCCTTATGATCGTGCACATAGAAGGAGAATCGACTGTGAATCATATGAGTTTTATCTTGAAACTGTAGAGTGCCGAAAGAACTCGTACGGAGAAGAGGCAACACGATTTTAGAATGGTATCCTTGACGTGACTCCTTAAGCCTTGCTTTCCTGACCTCTCTACTTATGTTTCATGTTCATGTTATTATTGAATTGTATTTTCATGTTATTTAAATTGTTATGTTAATTGATGATTTATCTACACTTAAATCACCCATTTTTTCCAACAAATAGTCAATTCTTTTATAAACTTAACACATCGAGATGTCTAGTCGAGGACTTTTATTTGCATATGCCCAACAATATCTTCTCAATCGAAGTATCACATTATCTTAGCCCACGCATGATTAGCGGGGCCCTCCTGAAGAGAGAGGAGAAAAATGCATTTTCAATCAATTAGTGCCCTCCAAAATTACATTTTTCTCTCTATCTTTTCAACTACATATTCTTCGATGAAACAATATTGCACGTAAATCAAAAAAAAAATCTTACTCTTTAAGAGTAATGCTACCTAGCTCTATTAGGATTACAACTCCAATTTAGGTGTTGTTACATGATAGGCTAAATGAAATGTAGAATTAAACGACTTATCATTTAATGTCACATTAGCACTACCTAAATTATGGTTACAACTCCAGTGGAACTAAATAACATTACTCATTTTTTTAATCACGCATTCTCCAAATATTACTATTTAATGGAGCCCAGACAAGGACGCAACTTAGCTTTATTCCAAAATTTGACAATTATATAAATAATTTATAATGAAGAATAATAATGTTTCATGAAATGTGTATGAAAAATAAAGATTAAAATATTTAATTTTGACTATTTATAAATATAAATTTTAGACGGGTGCACAAATAAGAATACACTTAAATGTGTCATATAATTTTGGCTTTAATTTAAGTCATCATAAGGTATTATTTTGATGGATGCTAGTATCAATAATGCCAGATAAAATATTCATAATATATTTTAAAATGAATAATGCTATATAGCTCTATTGGGATTACAATTCCAATTTATGTGACGCTGGATGATAGGCTAAATGAAAAGTGAAATTATCGTTTCGTTTGGCCCTCATTATTCTATATTATAATGAGAGGAATAATAATTTTTTGAAAAATATGTACTTAAAAAAGAAGGAATTTTTTTGGTTTTTACATGTAATATTATTTTATTGGAGAATGTGTGGTTGATAAGAAGAAATAAATAAATAAATTATAATTCAACGAGGAGTAATGGGATCAAAATGGAGCTTAATGAGTCATTTAATTACATTTATTACTCCACCCGTCCCATTTATATAAGCTTATTTTCCATTTTGTCTCAATCAAAATGGAGCTTATAAGAATGTTTTATTTTATTCATTTACTAATATACCCTCATTTTTTTACTACTTCCAATAATAATTTATTACTAGTTATTGATAATTAAATGAGGATAAACAAGGAAAGTTTTTGGCAAAAAATATTTTTTCAATTACATTAAATATGATTTCTTAATCAGTGTGAAAAATAAGACAAGCCTGTATAAATGAGACGGGTTGAATATTTAATATCACATCAACGCCATCAAATCAAAATTGAAGTTGCGATCTAAGTGAGACTAAGGGTGTGTTTGGTAGGGATTTTTGGGGGAAGAATTGATTTTTGAACAGTGATATGATGGGAAATGTGTGGTTGAAAAAGAAGAAAAAAGTATTGATGTGATGGAAAATATTATTTTATTAAAGAATGTGTGGTTGAAAATGAGAATTGATTTACTGTAGAAAATGAGAATCTGTACCAGGGGAAGAATTGATTTTTGAATAGTGATATGATGGGAAATGTGTGGTTGAAAAAGAAGAAAAAAGTATTGATGTGATGGAAAATATTATTTTATTGAAGAATGTGTGGTTGAAAATGAGAATTGATTTACTGTAGAAAAGGAGAATCCCTACCAAACAGGCTCTAAATAGCATCCATCTTGTAAAATTGATAAAAAATTATGTCAAAATGAGTGAAGTATATCTTCACCAAACAGGGACAAATAATTGATTTACAGTTTCTAGTTTCCGATGAAAACCCAACCCTTGAGAAGAAGAATATAATTAATTTACCGACGAACGATACGGCGTTGAAAATGGAATCGGGACACAACAAAAAAAACTCTATACTTATACTCCACAATGCTCTGATCGTTACCATGGATACCCAGAATCGCGTGTTCCAAAGTGGCGCCATTGTTATTGAAGACGACACCATCAAAGCCATCGGCCAGTCCACCGATATCGTCTCGCAGCACTCTTCTTTTTCCCCTCAACTCATCGATTTTCAAGGACATTTCATCCTCCCAGGTACTCCTCTTGCATTTATACATGTTGCAATTCGTAAATTTTAGCATATAGGGATAAATAAAGCATTAACAACATGTCTGGTGTGCTGTACCTGTGTTAGATCGGATAGGATTGATTTAATCATATCCGGTGTTTGGTGCGAACAATAGTTATTGAACCGTTTCAATGAGATGCTTTGAGATGGATTTAGACCGAATTATGGATTAACTATGCGATGAATAGCAGGAAAAAAAGTTAGTTTAATTGAAATACATAAATTTAATTATACGTAAATGAGTAATTTTTCTATTAATTAGTGGTAAATATAAGTTAGTAATTTGATGCGAAAAGGTAACTTACTTCTTGGTAAATAGGTAAAATTTTCTTTGCATAAAAAAGGAGTTAATATTAAAATAAATATTTTTTTTCAATCAAAGTTAAAAATAAGTAAATTACTTATTTTAACACAAACATAGGAATTAAAAAAGTAATTAATACTTAAAAGTAATAGAAATGTTACTTACTATCTATATGAGGAACTTCTTTTTAACTTTAGTTAATAAACAAAGTTATTTTTTAATGGACTTATTCAAAATAAGTAATTTGTTTAATTTATTTACTTATAACTTAATTTAATCAACTATTTTCCCTATTGTTCATGGCATTATGAGTTAATATTCAGGTCTATTATTTTGATAGGGTTGACTAAAAGAGGATCTTATCTCTCAATTATTTTAATCCCGGTGTTATTTGCACCAAACACCTGAGATGATCCAGTCTAACACGGTGCACCAAACATGCTCTAATAGTCCTTGATTTGATTTGTGTTACTATCTGAACAGGTTTCATAAACACACACGTTCACTCGTCACAGCAGCTGGCTAGAGGGATAGCCGATGATGTTGACTTGCTGACTTGGCTACACAATCGCATATGGCCGTATGAATCTAACATGACTGAGGAGGACTCTTATATTTCAACTTTACTCTGTGGAATTGAACTAATTCACTCCGGTGTAAGTGCTTTTTAGTATCTTATGCTTCAGTAGTTGTGCCGTGCTCCGGCAGGATGGATTTCTTAGCGTTCATTAGTTAAGTAATAAAGCGCATTAATGCAATAGGTTACTTGCTTTGCGGAAGCTGGGGGGCAGCATGTGACTGGAATGGCAAGGGCAGTCCAATTGCTGGGGTTGCGCTCATGTTTGGTGGAATCAATCATGGATGCAGGTGAAGGACTGCCTGGATCATGGACCAAGCGGACTTCAGCAGAGTGTATTCAGGTTGAGTATACTCTTCATTTGTGCTGCAGTATCAAAAAGATGACAATGCATGTTTTCTGCAATTTTGAAGCAATGTTGGATTTTCTTTCTTTGTGGACTTTGTGCAACACTCTTTGGACTTGCTTCAAGTTTAACAGTATAAAGTTTATTATGCTACAGATTTGGTGTGACATAATTGATGAATAATTGTATTTGTACCTAATATGTTATGCATCTGAGGTTAGCGAAAAATCATAGATACAAATGGGTGTTTCAATTGGATATGCATTTCCTTGTGATTGAGATGATTGGATTTATATTTACAGCTTTACACTTTTCATGTGTAGAGAATGCTAAGGCGAGTCCCAATGTTCATCTTCTCTGGTTTCACGAATTTCGTACGACATACTTGAATTCACAATATTCTATGGAATTAAACTTTTCTTTTGTTTCTTTCTCTTTTCTTTTGTTTTTTCTAAGGGATGGGGAGAGGAGAGTGGGGTATTGACACATAAGAATCTCAATTTACACGTGAGAATCTCAATTTAGGTGCCTTTTAAACTCATTGTATTGAAGTTCAGAATAAATTTTCGTAGATGACCACAGTTCATCAATCAATCTCTAATTTCTTCCAATACATCAGCTTATAAGATCTATGAACTGAAAAATATTAAATGCTTCTATCTTTAAATCTTAGTAATTGTGAATTGTTATCCATTTCTTCCTCAGTTTCAGTCAAACAAATGGATCGTGAAAAAGATGAGCTAATCGTCACGTCTGTCCAACATTTTTGAGTACCTACTTTATTTTGTTTTAAGCACAGCACATTTACTTGGTTCTTCTCTCAAGGACAGTCCCAGAAGGATCTGTACAAGAAGCACCATAACACTGCTGACGGAAGGATCAGAGTATGGTTTGGAATAAGGCAAATTATGAATTCAACTGATGATCTACTTAATGGAACAAGAGATGCTGCAGAAGAACTCGAAACTGGAATCCATATGGTAAGATGTAGGTATTTATGTTAGTGTGTCTTCATATTAGTGCATCTTTAAGGCAAACTTTAAACTCCAACGAACTTGGTATAGAATTCCCCATCTCTCAAATTGAGTTTTCTGACCAAGGTTCAATATTGGCACGAGCACTAAGCCACGTGATATTGTTGGATGCTAGTTATTTTTAATTGTACAACTATGTTATATATGTATTAAAGTATTTATTTATTTGCTTTTCAAAAAATAGAAAAGGTATGATGCTTTTCTTACCGATACTGCAAATTGTGCTTTATGTTTCTCATATTTCTTCCACATAAAAACAGCGAAATTATATTGAAGAGGATAAAAAATTGTATAAAGCCCTAATGGGTTGCAGAAAACTTTTGGTTACGTGTCTATGTTAGATATGGTTTTTTGGTCCTACTTTAGCGGCATATATGAACTCAAACCGACGCTGAACTTTTTAGGCTTGTGGTTGAAAGATTCCAAATTATCAGCGAAATTGAAATTAATAGCTCTTATATCATTCATATGAAAACTTGAATTGTTAGAGAAGGGCTTTTTTTTAATTCGCATACAGATCATATTCTTTTTCTTGTATCAAGCCTGTGTTATATATGTGTCTGGTAAGTTGGTTTCAGATTTTCTATGATATTGAATCATTGATATTGGGTGTAAATTATAATAACTTGCACCATTTTTAGGCTTTGCACTTGACATTTAATTAGAGTTAAATGTCCATGTTTAATAAATGTTTTGGCATCTAGCATGTTGCAGAAATACCTTACGAGAACCAACATGTGATGGAGAGACGAGGAGTTCAAGGGACTGTTACATATCTCGAGAAAGTCAAACTACTACAGAACAATTTGCTGGCAGCTCATACCGTCTGGGTCAATGATGAGGAGGTATTCTTTTTGGCCATTTTCATGTGCACTCTGCCAAACCTGGTCAGTCTTATTTGTTTACCCATATGTATTGAGTCATTGTCAAGTGGTACAAGAAAAAAATATTCTCTTATTCCTCCATGTTTCTTTTGAATTTTCCTTTCCATCGAGGTGTGTGTCAAAATTTCAAAGGAGTCATCTTGGTAGCTTTCCTGTCATCAAGTATAGTTTCCCAGGTAGTTGAGGGTGATGTTACAGGGGAAAGTTTGGAAAGTACAATCTACTTTCCCGATACACTGATTTCCTTCAAGCAGGTTATATTTATGCAGTTGGAAAGCATCAATTTATAATTTACTGACAGAAACCAAAATAATACAGGAAGAAAAAGAGTAAAAAGGGTAACTATCTCGACAAGCACATTCTTATTCCTTACTCCCAACCTGTTTGCATGCTATTGCTTTCATTAGTTTGACCATTAAGCATTACTTTTGTAGTCTCTAATATTATTTCATTTGTGAATAACCTTAAACCTTCAATAGTTTAATAAGAATGTGTGGAAAGGCCTTTCCAATGTCTGAAAGCACTCTGAGGGAGTTAAAAGCTCCTGTTTAAAATATTGCTTGTTTGACTAAGGTCAAAAAGTACATTTTAACCCGAGAAACAGCTTATAAGAGCTGTTTTAGATAAGCCCAAATTTTTGAGCTGTTTAAAACAAGCTCTAATTGAGTTTTTACTGGGAGCTGTAGTTTATATTTAATGAAACATTAAAATTAACAAAATAAACATTAATATATTTATAAAAAAAACTTTCTAACTTCTAAGCCATATTTATATATAGTGACAAATACATGTTGGTGTGTTATAATTAAAACTACACATAATAGGTAAATAAATTAATAAATTTTATGTAATACGATATATACTAAAATAATTCTGTTATTATAATTTAATTAAAATACTAATTTTAATTTTATAGGATATGAAATAAATATTAATTTATGAAAGAGAAAATTATGATATATATAGTAATTAATTGCGGTTTAGTAAAATAAATATAATGTTTATACAAAAGCACTTTTATAGTTATGCTACCAAATAGTCAATTTCATAGCACTTTTGGATTCACAACCAATCAGTTAACAGCTTATAAATAAAAGCTCTGCTGCTAAAGCTCTACGCACAACAGTGTGCCAAATGGACCCTAAATATATCCAAGGGAAGAATGTTTGGTTAGATAATTGTTACTCTTTTAAGTTCTGCCAGTAGGCTTCGTCTTCAACCAGCAGTGATATGCACCATTTTGTATTAGTGATATTAATTCTATTTACATAGCCATTTTCAGGTCAGTTTACTTGCAAAAGCTGGGGTTAAAGTATCTCATTGTCCTGCTGCTGCAATGCAAATGTTCGGATTTTCTCCGGTTAGAAAAATGCTTGATGCTGGTGTCTGTGTCTCCTTGGGAACAGATGGTGCACCGTCGAATAATAGGATGAGCATTGGTACTCAGATTCCTCAACCCTCTTGTGCCCTAATTTCTGTCCATCCGCTGAATCATGCATCTGCTTCTTTTAACAATTTTCTTCCTTCTAGTAACTTTAGCATTGTATTAGCTTGAACTTGGGGGACATTTCAGAAAGTTAGCAACTATGCACCTATGACTTGAACCACTGCACAAGAAATATTGACAATTTGCAAGTTCCATCTATCAGTTTATAGGTGCAGTGTTTGGCGAACTACTCCTTTTATATTACTAATATAATATTCTGAATTTTTCAAGAACTGTCCACATCTTGAAAAGCAATTATTTCTGTTGACTTCTCCAGGAATTTTAATTACCTGTGTAGGCAATGGATAATAATTTTGATCAGTTCCTAACCTGGGTCATGTCATAGTTCCCATAGCTCATCCATAACTGAGTATTTTATGTACTTCTTTGCAGTGGATGAAATGTACCTTGCTTCTCTTATCAACAAAGCGCGAGATGTTTTCACCAAAGGAACCACAGATCCTACTGCTCTTCGAGCTGAAACTATTCTTAAAATGGTGACTATAAATGGTGCAAAATCTATACTCTGGGATAAAGAAATAGGGTCACTTGAGGTTGGAAAAAAGGTGAGTCCTTTTTTCCTAATCTGTTATCTAGTCAAATAGATATTTTCCGCGCTTTAGGTGTTACTCATTCTTGAATGTGGCAAGGTAGACCTACTTTTATAAAATTCTCCACCCAACTGGTCGACATTTGGCTATATCTTGATTGACACATTTTGGCATTAGTCATTTTCTGACAATGTTTGCATGTTCACAGTGTATCTTAATTTATTTTAATGTTCTAGTGTATTCGTCTGTATATCTGCAGGCTGATATTATCGTAGTCAATCCATCCTCCTGGTCAATGATGCCTGTTCATGACTGGTATGATTCCACTTTTGAAAAGGAATTATCTACACTGTTAATTGTTTTAGTTCTACCTGTTAGAAAAAATAAAATTTCCCCCTTCATCTCACTATATAGACACAAATACCCCAGTTACTTGTTCTATTAGATACATACCGCAGTTACATGTTCTATTACATTGTATCAGAGTCCCCAGAATAAGGTGATCAATTTCAGATAGCATGTGATTATATCTTGTTGAAAAAAGGACTCTGATTGACACTTATATTGCAACTGTTTTGTTTTCTTTGGCTTTAATGTATTTGGCTGGGACTGTACTGGTTGAGCAGGCAATTCTGAAAGTGTTTTTACCCAAAATCCAATAGGATGACATAATATAGGGATTATTTGAGATAAAATGTACACCCCATGTCTTGTAATTCAAGAACATCGGATACTGCTTTTATATTGATAACATTGGCTTTTTGAGTACGTACAGCCATAAAGGGTCGGTTCCAGCCCCACAAAAGATGAGGATAAAATACTTTTTTGGCTCAGAAATGAAAAACTCAAATCCCTATGACTCTCACCCCTGCCTTCCCTTCCCTGCCCAGCCTAAACCAATCTCAATACCTTCTCACAAATAACCCAGCCCAAATACATTCCCTCTCTTCGTTCTCACTTCTCAGACATAAGTTCACTGTTCACGGTGTCACACAGACGATTTTCTTGTAAGGTTCAATGAGGGTGGACCTGTTCTCGCTTGATTTAATAACTCGTTACTTCCAGTTGTCTTTGGAATTGTGCATATTTTATGGTTCTTCTGGGTGTTGATGTTTGTGGCTTAATGTGAAAGCCATTTCGATCTCTTTATTGTCGAAATGTCTGTAACAAAATAACAATTGCAGCATTTCTAGCCTCGTTTATTCCATGCGAACTGAAAATATAACATCGGTTATGTGCAATGGTCGTTGGATTATGAGAGACAAACGAATCTTGAATGTGGACGAGGTATGTTGTATGGTTTAACACTTGCTTTGGATCATCACTTCAAATCACCCGCTGAATCTTAGGAGTGAACTACTGTTGACAGGAAGAAGTTATATCAATGGCTAAGCGTGCTTCCACTCATCTTCTGAAGAAAGCAGGCATCCAGATTCCAAGCAGAATGAATATTGTGTAATCAAAGCTGTAACGCATTGTATGTATGTATGTATGTAATACGTCTTGTATTTCTTACAAAACAATAATGCCAATTGCAAAAATACAGTTTGTAAAATTTGCTTATGCGAAGAGATTTCAAAATGTAAAAGTAATTTATCTCCAATGAATGAAACTAGTCTTTCACCCGGTGCGATGCACGGTGCGATGCACAAATTTATATTAAGTGATAAACAATTCACAATTCTAATATGAGCAACATATGCTAATTGAGAGTTAGTTGCTGCTGCAGCATCCCAGTCATATCTAGCATGAGATTATCATGTTAATTAGGATAAGACCTATGATAAGATCGAGCAGCTCAAAATATAAAATTAAAAAATTGAAGACAAATTTACAACAAAACTTGCCTGATATTTACTATAAAAACGAAGTGGAAGAGAACGAATACTGTCTAGAGCTTCAGGGCAAAAGGGCGNAACAAAACTTGCCTGATATTTACTATAAAAACGAAGTGGAAGAGAACGAATACTGTCTAGAGCTTCAGGGCAAAAGGGCGTGCTTGAAGCGGATCTTCCCTTCACTTGACAAACAAAGGAAGAAGAAAAAAGGCAGCCTCAGCAGGGTCCTGAAGAGTCGGAGCATAAAAAAAATTAAGCTGACAGCTGAAAACATATCCATTTTCTAATCCAATAATATAACAAGGATCTTATATACTTGAAATTTAGTTACAGCATCGTTTAAATCAATATCATCAGTCTTATCAGCTTTCACAATTTTTTTCCAGGAATCGCCGAAATTCTTTTGGTATTCATCCAGAACCTGATAAATATTAATTCACAGAAACTTGCATATTAGTAATTATT
>CAIGRT010162926.1:0-21527 GCA_903798405.1 Fraxinus platypoda
AAAATACAAATAAATCAGTTAAAGCTACTATTCATCTATTTCTCAATATTCTAATGATTAAGATTTATATTTAATAAAATAATTTATTACTTAAGAATATAATAAGATCATTTGACATTTAACTTTAAGTAACCAATGTAGTTAATCCATGTATAAAAGTATTTATAAGTTTAATTTAACAAAATATACTAAAAAATCGTTAGAGTAAAATAACGAATTCATTTTATTTATGTGTAAAACAAGCGGAAAAAAAAAAAAAAGTTAATCAAGGCAGCTCTAATGAACTTTTTCTGCCAGGAACATTTGTAAGAGACTCTTTATTTTTAAAAAATATATTCTATAATTTAGATAGTATCTATAAATTTAGAGAGTAAAATTTTTTAATTACTCTAACATACTTTTTATATTTAACACTTAATTTTATTAATTCAAAAAATATTTATTATTTTTACCTATCTTTTATTTTCACTAACTTCCCTCCAAATTATTATATTGTTTTCCTACACTGAGAATTGAAATACTTTGAATACATTTAATTAGAAAGCGAATCTCACTTTAAAGAGTTTCATGAAACATAATTTTAAGGGTTGATTCTTTAAAATAGAGAGAGCATCAGTTTAAAGCGTCTCTTGAAAATGCTCTTGGAGTCTCTTGAAATATAATTATAAGGGTTGACTTCTTAAAATAGAAAATATCTTATATTTAAAGAGTCTATTTTATAAATATCATATTTCATTACTTGTTACCTGTGACCATGAAAATTCTAGAAAGAAAGATACTTGTTCTAATTTTTGTTAATTAGGAAGTAGCAAGTCGAGAAATGCTATTCATCATTAATAAAAATCATCGTCGGTTTACGACTGCTATTTAGATTCATAAATCAAAGATAATTTCTAATAATGATGAATATTCAAGAAAAAAACCCATCCCATCAATATTGACAATATTAATAATCTAACTTAATAAATTTTTTTCTCCACGAATTCGCCTTTTTTTTTCACAATACATGCACGATATCACAACTAGGGGCGCACTACACTACCCAACTATCTTTAAACATTTTTTTTTATTCGAAGAACTTCTTCTCTCACCCAATATGCCTTTACCGTGATACATGTTGGTATCTTCTAAGATGGCGCTGTCCTAAATTACGTTTTAGAAATAGAACCATGCTAGATGTACACACTTGGTTCACATTAAGTTTCACATCCCCCTTCATTCGGGAAATCCTAGTTTGAGTTTTTCGAGAATTCTATATATTCTATACTACCCCAAAACCTCTAAATTATAAATACCCGAGCCCCATTTCGTGAAAAAGATTGATTGAACATATTTCTACATGAGACAACATTCTTTCAAGATCCTACATCAATCCATAGTTTCTCTTGATTCAACCAAACAAAGAAAACATCAAATCCATGGTATCAAAACACTAAAACCACCCACTTCCTACATATCTATCAGAGTTTTGAAGATCGAGAAAGGAAATCGGAGTTCCGATTGGAGGAGAACAATGAGTTCTCGATAATTCACATGAGATAAACGATTTTAGAAGGCAGGAGCGGGTGCAGGAGTACGCAGTTCAGGAGTGTCCTGGTGATTACAATAAGGAGGTCAAAGAGTACTAGAGTTAGTCGAGTCAGGATCAATTCGTATATAGTGGATTCTTATTGCTTTGGGTCTGAAATTTTTTGATCCCACAAGGGTTTTTCTCCATCATCAATCATTAGTGTTATTTATTTTCTGCAAATTACAAATTACAGTAATTCAACATAAGTTAGATTTGCATGTGAATTCATCGGGATCAAATAATTGAAGTGACATTTTGCTTTAAATATTGATAAATTTAAATTCCGCATAAAATACATATTCACCTCCTCTCTAGGTGTTAATTGAGTTGTTCTTCAATATTTCAAAGATGAAGTAAGAAGACATAAAAGAAAAGATTGTATATACAAAAAAAATTATATCAACTTATTAGAGTTAAGAAATACTATTCACTACCTACTCTTTCGAAATTGATTAAAATGAAGTCAAATTCTCTTTGCATGCGGACTCAACGGCAAGATTGAGCAAATTAGGATAATAACTTTTAGTAACATCAAATCAAATTTATATAACGTAAAATATAATCGAAAACGACAGAATTTATGTGAATCTAGGAAGAGTAATTAAGTTGGTGATATCATCATGTTCTATATTGGAGTTGGTGACATATACATTATGTTTAGTATCAAATATGCACCTAAAATATTACAATATGCAAATTAATACAAAGGCATATTTATATAATTTGTATGAACCTTGTTAAGAATAACTCAGTTGCTTAATAAACTCATTTTCAACTCTCTATTTAATCGATTGCTAGACTTTGTTTGTACGTTCTCTATCCTTTAAATGATTTATTTTATTCAAATAAGAAAGAATCATGTGTCATATCAAAGTGTAAACTCTTCTACTGTAATAGATGTCTTCATCTTATGTGGAAACAATTGTCTTCACAACTACTATGAATGTTGTTCGACCATCAAAATCCAAATGAGGGACACCTCTTCATTTGATGCAACTCGAGACTCATCTTGTACATCGACGTAACTAAGTTTTAGTCTAGTTCTGATATTACTTACAGGGAATTGTACTTCCATATGAAATGATTAACTTATTAAGCCCTTGTGAAGGTTGGCCATGTTTATAGGGAAATGAACATCGTGGTGGATTTATTGGCTCGCATTGGTACTAATGGTAACAAGTCCTTTTTAGACTCTATAGCGGATTTTCCTTTTAAATCATTAGGCTTGATTTATTTAGACCATTATGGTTATCCTCCTTTTCGATTTCCTAATTAACTGTAATCATGATTTTCCTCCGTCATAAATGAGGGTTTCATTAATAAAGGATATGGAGGTGCTACCCTCCTTTCTTAAACAAAAAAAAAAAACACCTTGTTTGAGCCTCATTTTGAGGGAAAAAAATGTATTTTGAAATAGTGATTTCTTGAAGAATGTGAATTTAAAAAAAATCGATTTACATGTAAAATTATTTTATTGAAGAATATGAATTGAAAATAAATTTTGAAAAAAATGAGTTTTTGAAAAAATGACTGCTAAATAAAATAACTCACACTATGAATACACATTATTTTCTCTCTGTTTATGCGTAAAATCCCTTTGAATTTTCTTTACACTTTAATCACCTGGGAAAATATGCCAAACAAGGTATTCCCCATTCCAATCAAAACAAAAAAAGGCGGGCTTGTTTCCTTGGATTATACTATGAAGTATGAACCAACCTATTGAATTCCGACAAAATTATATTCCCTATACACATATATTATATGTACAGTCGCAATTATAGTATGTATTAATTAGTAAGTGATTTTGGTTATTATTATTATTATTATTATTATTATTATGTCGTTGGAGTTAATTGTTGTAATTATTCAATAATTCATGCCAAGAACAAGAATCACATATATTAAATTGATAGTTCGAAATTTATACCTGAAAAAGACATTTTGTGTGTGTGTGTGAATATTATCAGCTGGATCTTCCTCTCCTTGCTTCTCAAAATAATTGACCGTCAATGGGGCAAGTCAAAAAAAAAAAAAAAAAAAACATATGGAGAGGAAAGGGAACCTAGCCATTATATAGGAAAACATAAAGTCGGCACATTATTGACTCTAACCCTAATTAGGGTTCACATAATTCCGGCCCACATACTTAAAATTACCACATTATAATAATATAGCCCGTAAGGTGTACAACGGTCCAAGTGATCACTAACATATTGGGCCTAATTACAGTATTATTGCAAACCATACATCCAGCCCCAAAAAAAAAAAAAAAAATGGAGAGGAAAGGGAACCTAGCCATTATATAGGAAAACATAAATTCGGCACATTACCGACTCTAACCCTAATTAGGGTTCACATAATTCCGGCCCACATACTTAAAATTACCACATTATAATAATATAGCCCGTAAAGTGTACAATAGTCCAAGTGATCACTAATATATTGAGTTTAATCACAGTATTATTGCAAACTATACATCTAATCCGTAAAAATTGCAATCAAATGGAAGTCCACATAATAGAATAATTCCAACATTAATAAAATACATTTTTCATTTATAGAATGTAGGATTGAAAATAAGTTCGAACAAAATTTTTTTTTAAATAAGATATACCAAACAAACGCTAAGAATTCCTAAAAGCTAAAATTCATAAAAATGACATAATATTAGTAAAAAACAGTTTTTTTCCCGCATTTTTAGATTATTTACATTAATTTTCTTAATTTTATAGGCCTTCCACACTTGCAGTATCTGAGTCACGATTTGATCCATATTTTCACCCAATTTTAATACAAATGGACACATCAAACAGATATCACAAGATTAAAATAGCATTATTTTGCACCCAAGGTGCCCAACATTCACGCTGAAGAACTTAGGTCCCCATTCTTATATTTTCTATGCTTACATTGCAAAACTTCTATAATGGGCTCACATATAATGAATATAATTGTATCCCACGTTCCTGTTGGGAAAAATTAACGTGCATAAATTATATTTTAATAACCAACCTTTTCACGTGCATAAAATTCGACAAAATTTTGACTTACCGAAATTAAATATACAAAAGTAGAAATGATAAATGTATAAATATGAATTCGGTCGAGCAAGGGTTTGATTCTTTTTTCTTAAGACGATGATATCCGCACAAGTGCTAATGATTTTCGCCATTCGTCTCCCAAGATATAACCACGTCCCGAAATAGGAGCCCTCCAAATTATGTATACAGTGTATACTAACTAACTTACTTATATTTTGAACTATCTTTATATGAAATTCGACTTAAAATAAATGCTGAAATTATTTTGAAATGAATATGTATCAACATGATAATGCAAGAATGAAATTGAATTAATGGGAATTCCAAACTCATGGGCTTTATATGTAAGTGTCTCAAAAGATACGATCCTACAAAAAGACAACGATTATAATATATGAAGAGACATATTTTAAAATAACAATTCTAGAAGTTATGATCTTTTATATAGAAAGACACATATTTAGCCAAACGGAATATTTCGTAATATTCTACATAAATTTCCAACAATTTCACGTATTTAAGTAACTTAAATTTGACTTAATTTTTTATTCACTAACCAATGATTTTCACTTAAATAATCGTTTAAAAATTGGTCAAAAACAATTTTTTTTCCATACAAAATTCTAACAGTTCCTTGTCAAATACATGTCTTGTGACTTTATAAGTATCTTCTCTTTTCAAGTTGATTTTAAAGGTGAATTCTATTCAAAATGGTCATTACAATTGAAATTACAACACCTATTCTTGGGCATCTTCGTTGTGGACGGTGCAACATGGG
The DNA here is from genome assembly GCA_903798405.1 of Fraxinus platypoda. Lineage (NCBI taxonomy): Eukaryota > Viridiplantae > Streptophyta > Magnoliopsida > Lamiales > Oleaceae > Fraxinus > Fraxinus platypoda. The sequence continues at coordinate 5,393 of CAIGRT010162926.1, forward strand.
GACTACTTCCAAAAAGGGTTGGTCTTGTGGAGTCATGAGACAAAAAAAAAAAGATCTCGTGGGCGAAGTTATGAAGACGAATGGAATGTATTGACTATACTTTTTTTTAATTGCTCGTGAAATCCTTGTAAGTTCATACACACTTTCGATATCTTTATAAACATTGGTGAATTTTATCCAAAGTTGTTACTCTACCAGCCGCACACTTAAATACTATTTAGGGGCTATATCATTTGAGTTATTTACCATTTTTCTTACAGGTTGTTCCCGTACAAACATGTTGCTTCAACTTCCCAAAGATAAAGGAAAAAAACACGTGCAATTTCATTTTCTCCCTTTTGTTTACACCAAGTCGACAAATTCCTTAAATTCGCCTCAACTCCCTAAATAAGTGGAATTGCTTTGCACCTTACTAGCCCTCTCGATACCTTTATCGGAGCTTTGTAACTAGTGGTCGCTTTCTCATCTCTAGAGTGTTTTCTCGTGTGTGGAGCCCCAAATGGGGAAGGTCTTAGTGGTTTATCATTGGATCAATAATGCTAATCCATCTTTTTGTGCTAATTCTACTCCTAGGACGAGAAGAAGATAAGAAAAGGCGAAGCATCCTCTGATCTACTCCCACTCTATACCTCTTGGCTAACTTGAGATATGTATAGCCTGGTATTTCTAAAAATTTCCCTCTTTTGAATAGATGTTGATATAGCCTCCTAGGAAGATCCCGTATCCAGCGACACAACCTATACAAAGAGCATCAAAGCCCCTTTATTGGGTTGGAATTATGAAGCTTACCTTATTTATTATTATTAAAAAATAAATGGCTTTTTTAGTTGGGGCGCAGGAGCACACTTTCGTTTTCCTTTACTGATTGGGGGTCTCGTGGTTTCTATGTCACAACATCTTTCGATCCTTTTCTTTTAATACTTTCACCCGAAGCGATAGCTCCTCTCTAGTTCAATAAGTAAGATGGTTGTGCCTCAACTCACTCAAGAATGAGAATGTAGTGGTTCAACGACAAGTTCGTTTTGATCTTGAATGCAGTACATTGGAATCTTGAAGCACCACCATGAATGCTACCGCGCGTCTGTTTGCGGTGCGGTAAGGCTCTGTTAAGAATTTGTCACTCCCGTTTGAAAAAAAAAAAAACAAGAATGGGGGATCCAAATGTTCCTAGCATGAATAATTGGGAACATTAGGAGCAAATTTCCGAATCACTTATTATTATTTTAGCAATTTTTTAATTATTATTTTTATTACTCTACCTTTAAAAGGCAAAAGAGAAAGTAAAGCCCAGAAAAAAGGGAAGTTTGGTGATGCTATATAGAAACTTGGGAGTGACGAAGAGGAGTCAGGGCGTAACAGTAAATTCACCCTCACCGGCGGCCGTAACCTTTCTGAAGCCATTGTTTTACGCCTTCTCCGGTGGTAATGATCGTAGGAGGTGGAAGCATCTTCTTATTTACGGCGGCCGGCGGCGGTGGATGTGGAATCTTATCAAACGCCTCCAATGTTGGAATAGTCACAGCCGTGACGGCCATGGCCGGCCTAGCCTTGGCCGCTACCCTCGTCTACTCCCGTAGTTAAAAACACTAAAGATAGAAAATCATAATTTTTTTTTTACCGTCATCAACTTCGTAATTGAAGTTTCCAGCAGCAGTGGATTTTTCATGGAGATTTTTTACAGAGAATAAATAGATAGATATAGATGTTGGTAGAACAGAAACCGTTGATGAGGGCACTCAGGCGGAGCCAGACTTCGTCAGATTCGTCGCCTTCCAATAATAATTCATCATCCCAATCATCTCCGTGGATTCATTTGAGATCGGTTCTATTAATAGTTGCTTCTTCATCGTCTTCATCGTCGTCCTCATCCTCACCAGTGTCCTCTGATCGGCGAGTTCTTGTTCTCACTCTTTTCGTCCGTGTTAATCTTTTGATTAGTTACCATTTCTTATCCCAGGATAAGAAAGATTGAATTTTTTGGCGCTTTACTTGTTGCTCCTCAGATCATGATCCGCAAGTCTTTAAATATGTACAGGAAAAAAATTACTTTTAGAAAATTCTTCTGCTTTCTCTTCTTTGGTTTTTTAGCATCCATACCTGTGAGTTTTAGATTTTTAGATTTCTTTTTTTTTTACATTTCCTTCCGGCGTGGTGTTATAATTGAGTAATCTAGAAGCCTCAGCGTAGATAGAGTTCGATTGTATTTTGATTATGTTCTAAAATTTTGATGGGAAACTTTGATTTGGATTAAAATGCATATTGAGTATGGTGAAACTTATTTGATCCATATGGTGATTTTGTAGGTTCTCAAGTTTTGGGCTACTGCTATCTATTTTTAAATGTTGTAGTTATTTGTGGAAAGTTATATCTTCGTGCCCATTCTTTTCAGGGGGAGCCTTAAATCGCCATGGTCTAGGAGGAGAAGAAAACACGCCCTACTCGCCAAACAATGGAAGAGTTTATTTGATGCAGATGGAAAACTCTCTGATGGGGGAATCAGGAGGTTGCTGAAGAAAGTTCGAAGTGGAGTATGTTAATGCCTTTATGTTTATATACACATGTTCCATTGTTTATTTAGACTATGTTTGATCTCTATTTTTCCCAAAACTTGTTTTTTTAAAAACTCATTTTCAATTATACATTCTCCCATAAAATAATTTTACACGTAAACCCTGTTTTGAAACCACAAATTCTCCAAAAATCACTATTTCAAAACCTATTTTCCTCCAAAAATGGGGCTCAAACAGGGCCTTATTTCCAATTCATACTTTTGTTTGATATGTAAAATTAGTTATCTTCAAGTTTGTCTGTGCTGTTCTAGCTCAAATTATCTTATATGTAATGCAGGGTGTTGAACCAAGTATACGGGCAGAGGTTTGGCCGTTCCTTCTGGGACTGTAAGGATTTTTTCATTTTCATAAATTTGGATACTTGGTTCAGTAATTTGTTCATTATTTATTTGTTTACTCATTTTTTTCCAAACTCTTTAGTAATGGCTTGCAGGAATTGCCCTAGCTAGTTGCGAGACTAGTAGACTTCATGTCCTCGTTAGTATATTTGTATTACTTCTATATTTTATAATCTCCTTATCATTTTTGTCCTTTAGTTTTAGTTATTCCATAATTTGAATACTTAAAAATGGACCTGACTTTAACTTTGCGACTATTGCACTCATATATTTCAATAATTTACTTTTCACAGCTGAAATTAAAAGAAGTCTAGGTATTTATTGATTAATCTGTGGATGTGAAATTAGTGTCACTAGCAAGTTGCAACACCGTTTGGTTCTCATGTCAAGCTATCCAATGGAAAAGCATTGAAGTTCTTTCTTTTAGATTGGTAAAAGTAAACTATGGATTTTTATGTTGGTGGATTATTCTGTGCTGCCCCAAACCAATTCTATATGCAAATTTTGCCGACATAACGGTTTTTATTTTCGAGTACGGAGTGGCACCAAAGAGATTTGAAGTTTACACAGCATTTGCAATATGAAATCATTGGCACATTATTATACTTCCAGTTTGAATTATGCGGTTTCACAATTTTAGACAGGGTTGAACCTATGACTTTCAATGATGAATAACTTCTTTCCGGTTAATTGAAATTGAGTTATTAGGAATCCCCATTCCAAAATCTCTGTATTTTTGTGTGGCAAGATTGTAACAATGATATGCTTTTTGTGATTTTTTGTTGGAACTGGTTTGTTGTTGGCTAAATATATTGACACTACATTTTCTTACAAATGCACTACATTGTAATTGCATCAAAGCTCCATAACCTTTACTCATGATTATACTCGTGCCCTCGACCTTTTCACCGTATTCTTATTCTTAACCTTCAATTAATTAGCAAATTTTGTCCTTAATGATGGTTTTCGTTCAAAAATTCTATTTAAGAGTGAGTAAACGAACTTATTTACCCCTCGCATTTTGCTATAAGGAAAAAAAAAAATGCAAATACAAAATTGCTACTATATATTTCTCCCTCAATTTAAAAGCTACTAACATAATTTTTGGACAAAAACTATCATTAAGGACGTGATGTGCTAATTAAATGAAAAGGTAAGAATAAGAATGTAATGAAAAATGTGAGGGATATAAATTTAACTTTGAATAAAGGTTAGAGACTTTTAATGCAATTAAAATGTGGTGCATTTATAAAAATTGTAACGTGATTATAACCACTCTTGTTAGTTGTGTATCTTTTATTGTTGAATTGAAATGGTCTTTTCTAGCTGCATCTTTTATCCTTGCAGCTATGATGTGAAAAGTACACAAAAAGAAAGAGATGCTATTGGAGCTCAAAAAAGGTAAATTTACCTTCACAATGGCATATTTTCTCTTGAACAGCTTATATATAGGAAAGATGGATTTCTTACTTTACCCAACCTGTCCTCCTTTCCACCACGTCCAGTTTGTTCCTTCTGTTGCAATTCTGTGTCATTTTATTATTTTCTTTTGTAGTTCGAGCAATCATCCCTTGCTTTCATGTACTGTTGTGACAGAAAAGAATACTTAGACTTGCGGAGACAGTGTCGACAAAATTTAAAATGCGGTGATAGAAGCTCAATTTACGGAAATAACATTAATGAGTCTGGTGAATTTAATCGAGGTTCAGATTCTCCTGTGTTGGAAGAAGTTGATAGTGCCAGAGCTTCTCTTTCAGTGGAGGGAATGAGCGTTGAAGGGGAGATACCAACAATGTCTGGACATATTCTATACCTTAAAACATCCAGTACATTAGTGGAGGAAAAAGATGAGTGTGGAATTATTGATGAAAATATTTCTGAAGAAGAAACCGAGTCTTCCGATTCCGATTCCTCAGAAGAATCTGACGATATGAAACCTCTCCTTGGTTCAATAGAATTGGAAGATAATGAAATTATTGAGTCCGCTTCCAACAAGATGGAAACTAGATCCACGTCTTATATGGCCGAAGATTTTGCCTCTTGGCAGCGGATCATGCGTGTTGATGCAGTGCGTGCTAATTCTGAATGGATTGTTTACTCACCATCTGAAGCTTCAGTGTCGGAGGTGAAGGCACGTCGATTAGCTGAGAGTGTCGGATTGAAGGATTATGATCATCTGGAGCCATGCATGATAAATCATGCAGCTCGTCTTGTTGCCATACTTGAAGCCTATGCATTATACGATTCTGAGACTGGTTATTGCCAGGGGATGAGTGATTTACTCTCTCCAATTATCTCAGTTATATCGGACGACCATGTAGCATTCTGGTGCTTCGTGGGTTTCATGAGGAAAGCTCGACATAACTTTCGTCTAGATGAAATGGGAATCAGAAAGCAGTTGAAAATCGTGTCTAAGATTATCAAGGGCAAGGATTCACATCTCTACAAACACTTAGAGAAGCTTCAGGCGGAAGATTGTTTCTTCGTGTACAGAATGGTGGTTGTTTTGTTCAGACGGGAATTAACCTTCGAGCAGACCCTTTGCCTCTGGGAGGTTATGTGGGCAGATCAAGCAGCTATTCGGACTGGAATTGGCAAATCAACTTGGGGAAGGATGAGGCTTAGAGCACCACCTACGGACGATCTATTACTGTATGCAATAGCAGCCTCCGTATTACAGAAGAGGAAATTGATCATAGAAAAGTATAGCAGCATGGATGAAATCATGTGGGAGTGCAATAGCATGACTGGACATCTCGACGTGTGGAAACTTTTAGATGATGCCCATGATTTGNACGTGTGGAAACTTTTAGATGATGCTCATGATTTGGTCGTGACCCTCCATGATAAGATTTAGGAGAAAATGTCTAGTCCGAATTTGTTCGTCTGTCTTTCGAGTTTTCTTTCTATTTTTCCCTTTTACTTGTTCGTCTGTTGCTACATCGTCCAGGACCCGTTGAAAACCAAGGGTATCCTGAGTTTACCTCACACTCTTCAGAACTAGGACTTGATAGGCGAGTTCTGTATTGAGTAATTTATGAGACTTATATTGTATTGCCAGTGCTCAATACTCTTGAATGAAGTGGCCACCTACTAAATTAGATATCTAAGATTTTTGAATGTTGCCTAATTTAGTAGTAGGTCTGGGCATTGGGTGGGTCGATTCGGGTATTGAAATAACTCATTATATTTTGGGTATTTCGTAAATGGAACCATTCGAGTCATTGTAATTATTGGAATCAAACTCAAACTCGAACCGTCGGTTTCAGTTCGGTTCTACCTATAACATTTTTTTTATATATACATTTAATAAACATTTTCATATTAGGTCGAACATTTTCATATTAGGTCCTTTTGATACGTATGCCTAATATGTTACTACTCGATAATATTTGTACAAGGGAAAAAATCTACCTAAGAAATCTTAAAGAAGCTAAGAAATCTAGTTACATGACTAAAAATAGTGGAGACTAAAAATCACGAAAAAAAGAGAATTAAATTATAGTTTGAAAAGAAATGTGTCTTTCTTATTAAGTCTTATTCGATTCATAAATGAGGCATGCTAGACTATAATTTAAATATGGATAATGTTTAAACTCATCTATTTTTAAAACAAACCGATAAAAAAAAATACTAACTTGATACATAAATATATAGTATCAGGAAATTGCAATACACATATTGAACTCGCTCCGTTTGAGTAAAAAAAAAGAAAAAATATATATATTTCAAAAGAGAACCACAAACTTGAAATAATAAAAAAAGATACACCACCTTCCAAGCTATAAATATATCAAATTTAATTGCCATGCATTAGAAAAAAAAAATTGAAAAATCACTTAAAGTTTGTAAAATAACGCAAAAAAAAAAAAAAAGGCTTGAAAATTGAACTTTTTGATTCATAGAAAGCCAAAATTGCAAAAAATTATAACTTCTAAAATATAACAATCTGATGTTTGGCAATAGACAAAAAAGTAGGAACCAATCATGATTTCTTATGGTTAGATGCTAGGGTTTTAGACAAATTACTTTTCAAATTAGAGTTTTTAGGTTGAGTAATGTTATTCATCCCCAGAAATTTGAACTTGGTTTTGCAACAATGAATCCTTAGTTGAAAGAGTAATGTTATTCATCCCCAGTGAGGATGAAAACACAGTTTATGTAGTTTTAAATGATAGGTTAAATGAAAGATGAAATTAAATGATTTATTTAATTTCACCTATCATTTAATGCCACATTAATGCCATGTAGACTGTGTGGAAATGAATAACATTACTCTTTTAGATTTTTGTATTTCTCTTTAGAGTATTTCTAATAGACTCTATTTTTAAAGAGTATATTCTATCATTTGGAGAGTATCTATAAATTTAGAGAGTTAAAATTTTGAAGTACTCCAACAAACTCTTTATATTTAATACTTAATTTTACTATTCCCAAAATATATTTATTATTTTTGTTTATCTTTTATTTTAACTAGCTTTTCTTCAGATTATTTTATTGTTTTCCTACGTTGAAAATTAAAACACTTTAAATACATTTATAGGGTGTTTGACAGAGATTAAAATTAGATTTTTAGTAGATTGTGATAGAAGTTTTTGAAATGTGTGGTTAAAAAGATGTTAATATTGATTGTTTGACTTTGACTTAAATTAAAATCAGATTTTAACCCGACCCAAACATACCCTTAATTATAGAGAGTAGGAGAGTCAAATTCACTCTCTAAACTTAAATGTTAATTTAAAGAGTCTCTTAGATCATGTGTTAAATGTTGACTCTTTAAAATAAAGAGTATCTCATGTTTAAAGAATCTCTTAGAGATGCTCTTATCCCTGTAAATTTAAAAAATAAAAAATTATATAAAAAATCGATTACATTGTGATACAACAATTTTGGTTCAAAAACCAAGAACTAGCCCGGACATAAATCGATTCTTGATTTCGATTCCTAATATTTTTTACGGTTCGATTTTGATTTGAAATGTTCGATTACGATTAAAATTAAGTAGAAGTTTAAACAATGCAATTGAAAGTTTTTGAGGAAACTATTTTAGCAATGGCCGATGCTGAGTGAATCTGATATTCAAAGTTTATTTTGTTTAAAATTTGCGACAATTTTATACTTAATTACTATTAGGTCACTGAACTTAAACTTTTATTGCAATTTGATTAGCACTAAGAAGTTGACATGACAATCTAATAAAAAAGAAATGTTCACATAAATACGACTCAAATGAGACCGTGCAATTATTATGAATTTGACTACTTCTTATAATAAGATTGATTTTTTTAAGTGAAAATTCAAGACTCGATATGCTATCATCGAAGTATTTAATAAGCCCAAATGAAATGATTCAGTTTGTTTTAAAATGATTTATTTAATTTCACGATTGATATGCTCAATTTATAACAAGAACATCAATCTTCTAGATAAAATTGACATTTCAAGATAGAGATCACAAGATTCGATAAATTAAAACAAATTGAAATTTATGGACTCTAATATTACATAGCATAGTTCAAGTTGATCAAATTAAAATATTTACTGAACTATGATCGATCATCATATTAACAAATAAATGTATTCCTGAGCTTAATGCTCAAAGACAACGAGGGATTAGTTCAAGGAGTACTAAAAAATGTGCTAATGGCAATGGAACTCTTGTGGGTAATAAGAAGTTTAAAAAAATGAAGCCAATTTTTTTTTCAAATTCACTATAGTAATATCAATAAAAATAGAAATAAAATGTCATATTAAGAGATTACGAAAAAAAAAAAAAGAAGAAGTAAAAGTAAATTGAAAAACTTTTGTTCAACATTTTCGAAAAGACCACATTTGACATCATTATTATAATTTCAAACTAAGAAAAAGGAAAATTAAAATAGGAAAAAGCCCTGAAAATAAATATGAAAGAAATTTGGTAAAGAAAAATAAAATAAAAAATTGCTCCTTTTCCCCACCACAACATATTTAAGGTGTGTTTGAACCATATTATTTTGGAAGAATGTATTTTTGAAATAGTAGATTATTGGAGAATGTGTGGTTGAAAAAAAAGGAAAAATTATTGATATGATGAAAAATATTATTTTATTGAAGAATGTGTGATTGAAAATGAACGGAAGAATGAAAATTTTATCGTGGGCTAATAAAACAAAATCAAAATACGAAATTTCGTTAAAATCTCCGTGAGAAAACTGTGAAGTCTCTCTCCCTCTCCCAACAATCTTCTTGTTGTGCTTTCAAATCCTGTATTCTACTGCTTCAAAATAATGTCTTCAAATGCTGATCGTTTAGAAAACGGAGCTCCCGAACCCGAACCCGAGTCCGAGCCAGCACCACCGGCCACCGATCCAGATCCCGATTCAAACGACATCGGAATCCAGCATACTGACATACTATCACCAGATGCAGAAGAAGATTCCAAAATCAACGACGTAGTTGAATCCGAAAAAGTACAATCAGTCCATGCGGAGGTATCAAATTCTGCGCCAGAAGAAATTTCGATCCAGCCAAGTGTAATGAATGAATCTGAGGAGAAGGAGGTAAAAGCGAATGATGCGGGGAGTGAATCGAAACTGAAACGAGAGGAAGGGAGTCGGACGTTTACCATGAGAGAATTGCTGAATGAATTGAAGAGCGGTGATGCCAATGAGGAGGTTGATACTCCTCAGAGGTCAGTTTCGTTCTGACGATCTAGAAAAAAAAATGATACTTATATTTTTTACCCATTCAAGGTGAGAAAATGATTAAATTCAATTTTAGGATTAGAGGAATATATGGTAAATGAAATAAATTGGTCGGATCAGTTTGTGAATTGATTTCTTTTAAGAAAATTTAAATAAAGTAAGAAGCTTGATTAATAGTGGTTACTAGGCTGAGTGATTTAGACACTGTAAGTGTACAATTTAGTTCCTTATAACTGGCACTGTGAAATTCCATTCTTAGTGTGAGTATAGAGAAAGTGTTTTGCGAAGATTGATGGAAGATTTGTAGAAGAGTGCTTTAGTGGGAGACTTGTATGATCAAGGCTTGACGTAGTAAAGTACTTTGGCAGTTCTATTGTGCGCTGATTAAATTCGAAGTGTAAAAGACTGCCTTCTAGTCAAAATTGTAACTTCCATGATACTACACTAATTAATAGATGAAAGAGCACTTATCATTTTACAGAGCAATGCCCTACTGATGGCATCTTATTACAGATTCAGCTTCCTGCAGAAAATTTACGATGTCAGACCCAGTGCTATGCTTAATTCCCCAGTGTTCTTTGTATTGATTATTGTCCTCCAACTTTTGGCAATCATTGTTGTGCTAGTTGACATGTCAAGAACAAATTTCTACTTCTCTGATTCCTGGGAAATGCCTGTTACTATTCTTTTCCTTCCATGTAAAGTACACAGGTGCCGGGAAAGCCAATATGCATAGCCTAGTCCAGGAATTATTACCATTAAATGTATTTAACATACAGATTGGACCCATTCAATACTACTTTTATACACATGCAGGCGATAGTATATGTTTCGCCACATTTACCCTGAATAAGTGCATTTGATAATGGCCAGTATTTTTATTACCATGCTGACATAGTACATAATTCACATCATGTGTAAGTCCCCATTTCCTCATCTTCACAATGCTGCAACCAAAGATTAAAAGAAAATGTGGTCTTTTTTTAACGCACTCCACCTGATACTGTGCTACTGATGCCGCTCTTACCATTAGGAGTCTCTATGCACACTTGGAAAAATTCAACCTTGTGATGCTTGGAAGTCACTTGAATATAATCTTGCTTTTGTTATTGGGAAAAAGCTCACTGGTGTTTCACTTATCAACTCTTGCACTATGGCTGTTTCCTTCCTCCCATTAGGTCATTTTATTTTAATTTTTCTTCAATAGTAGAACTCATCTTTGCCGTCTCATCATTGGAAAACTGCTTTACTATGTTTTTTTATAAATGAAATCTTAGAGGTCGTATGTAATTATCATGGCATAAGAAAGTATCATGACTACCTCCAAGTTCTCACCTTCTCCCAAGCTGCAGACTGCATTATCCTCCTCCAAGGCTCCAACACTAGGATCTCTCGTCATAACTGCTTTATTTGGATTTAAATATTTGCTATTTGTTCCACTCACTTAACATCAGTAATCCCAATCCCCTTTTTTCAATGGCTTACAAACCAAAGCAGGTCCCTGCCATATTAAGGCCCTTAGTATCTTCTGACCTTCTCTAAACTCAGCTTGTAAATTATTTTCAGAATAAAGATACTTCCCAAATGAATATAGATATCAAAGAGAATGATCCGCAAACATCCAATGATTCGATAGTCCATTGGCTGCCAAAATTGTAACTTCAGGTCTTCATCTTTTCCACCAGCAATCAACGTTTAATGAGGCTATATCGTGTACTAAGGGATTTTTAAAACATGAAGCCAGGCGCAAGCTTAACCATAAAGCAAAAAAAAAAAAAATAATAATTTAAAAACTATTAAGACCCTGTTTTGTTTTGATAAAAATTAGATTTTTAGTAAATTTTGATAAAAGTTGATGGAATGTGTGGTTAAAAAGTTGTGGATCCCAATAAATGAGTGGTTAAAATTAATTGTTGATTTTGATTTAAATTTTAATACGTTATTTCAGCTGAACCAAACGGGGCTAAATATAAAATAAGCTCATAATAAATCTTAAAAGTCTTCAAAATTAATAATAGAATAATTTGAAGTGTATAAACATACAAAAGAAAAAATTGTAAAAAAGAAACTATAATTTTAGTTGGTGGGGGCGGACAATTCCGTGGTTTGGGAAACACAATTTTTTAATGTTTTATTGGGTAGTAGGTTATTCCCATTGGGTCAATAAGAATTTTTTTGTTTGTGTTTCACCACCTAAAGCAGAGTAAATAAGTTCATAAATTAAGAAGTGCATGCCTCATAATCGAGACGGTGTTGTGAGGTGTGTGCCTCACACAACTGAGGCGCATGCCTCCAAAAAACCTGCCTCACAACAGCGCCTTGAGGTGTTTTTGCTCATCTTGGGTTTTCTTAACCATGCCAGCAATCTCTAATCTCGGGGCCGGCAATTTTGTGATTAGGTTCAAGCCTAAGTATTTAGCAGGCAAGTTCCTATCTCGATCTCCAATTAGCTCAAAGAGCCCTTCTTCCCCTTCACGAAACCTGTTATGTAAGAAGTGTGTTACTGTAAATTTGATTCCATCCATCTGTCTTTTCAAACTTCTGAACACATTGCCTACAGTCTGGGATGATTTCTTTGAACCTCCTCTCATAAAAAGAAATCATATGTAAAAAAAAAAAAAAAAACAACGAAAGAAAAGAAAAGTACGGAAACATGTAAATTTAGATCTTAGCATTTTCGTGGAAGTCATAATTTTGTTCCTCTGCAGCTGCAAGACAAGAGAAGGCATCCATAACCCATAGAAAGAGGTCAGCTTAGATGATCCCCTTCCCTCAGGCCCCTAGAACTCCCCAAACTCCTTTCCAAAGCACCGTTAATATATATTGCATATCCGTAACTTGTCAGTTGCCACACAGGTTTCAATCCAGTTGATATCAACCAAAGAAAAGCTTATAGTTCATATTGTACCAATAGAAGTCTCCGATTTACTGAATTATATGTCTACACCAGGTCTTTTTTATGCAGCATATCTAGGTTACCCTCCTTTATATGATATTTCTGTAAACTCTGCTGTATTAGCAAGATATTGTCTTTGCTAGGATTCTAGCTCTTCTGAATTGTCTAATTGGTTATCATTGACCATGAAGGAAGTATCTGCTTCAAGCCTTTAACTTGTAGCCAATATCTTGGTAATACATTTGCCTACTATATTACAGTGGGATATAGGCCTAAAGTCTGGATTTTAGACATCAATGACTGTCCGTGCATAATTCTTGTGATTTTGCCTTCTCTCTCTTTACTGACTTCTTTGTGTACGACTCACTTCCCAGGTGTTAGATTAACCGAAACAATTCCTGAACTAACAGATAGAAAGGTTTTGAGAGATGTATTCAACTACTTTTTCGTAGGCAATACTCGTGCTTGTGATTCCATGTTGATAATGTTTTTGCTCTATTAGCACAAGAGATTTGAGAATTTTTCAATGCAATGGTACATTTACCTTTGTTCGTCAAAGTATAACTTTCCTGCTACCAACTTTTATAATTCCCTCGACCAATTTCATTGTCATTGATTTAGCTCCTGCTGTATGCTTAATTAATCTTACTTGAGTAGATATAGAATGGCTGAATCTCCATTATTCTCCAAATAAATGCATTTTCTTAGGAGGTTGTTTGCTTCTTGAGTGCAGAGCAGGTAATTTTCCTTGAACAATTATTTGTAGCATTTTCTCTGTTTACCTCCTTTTTTTGTCTTGAACAGGACATGTGAAACTCTGTCATTTATTCTCTGTGTTATTATCATGATAAATGTTACTATCTTTTTCATGGTCTTGCGCATTTGATTTATTCCAGTCAAGCAAGCACACAGCAGCAAAACCAGAATGATGCTGCTATGGAGTTGATTGATAGTGTCACAGGTGTTGATGAGGAGGGTAGGTCTCGCCAACGGATTCTTACATTTGCTGCAAGGAGGTAGGAATCTAATCTAAAATTATTGCGACTTTGCAATGCACATTATTCATTTACTTTTTGTCTGTAAATGTGAGTTAATGCTTTAAAGATTTCTATGCAAATTGCAATGTGCATAGAGCTTTTAAATCCATGTTGCATCGTTTCTTTACTCCGTGTTTCTGATTTGAATTAATTTTTGTTAGATGTGCTCATTTTAGTGATTGATTGCTCACTAAACTCGAAGATAGCCAGTGAAGATGCATATCAAACTCCCCTTTGTTTAGGGGGTGCAGCTATTGATTTTTATCAAGTTTCGAGACATATTTATTGTTTCTTTCTGTTCGAACTTTGTTTCAGCACTTAGTTCCTTTGTCATAAATTAATTGCTCTCATTTCTAACTCTGACAGTAGAATTTAGTTTTATATCATTGCCATAAGATTATTGGAAGCATAGGCATAACTTCAACGAGTCAGGAACTATGTGATGCTAAGTGTTATACTTCTTTCTTCACATATTTTGGTCTTCTTGTTCAAAGTCATGGTTGAATCATGATTAACTGCTTGAATTTGGTCCCTCTTCCTTGTTTCAATAGTACTTTCTTACAGACTATTGGCTTCTTTGAAATAGATAAATTTTCTCTTGATATTAATAAAGTATTCAATCTTGCAATGAAATCTTTCTTCATGTACAATTAGTGGAAAGAATCTAGATATGTAGAGCTTCACGAACATATATTTGGGTCCTCAATATATCAATATTCACCCATGGCAATTATGCTTTTGACCACTCCTCTCAAGTTGAAGCACATTCATACTTCCTAGCTTTTTACGAGCACAATAAACTTTTAAACCACATAATATGTTGGTGGAGAAAAGTAAGTAGGTTGTGTGTCCTGAGTTTTATTCCTCATTCAATGAGAAAGTAACCCTTTTGACTTTTTTCTTATGAAAATATCCTTTCAAAAGCTTACCAGTGTTGAGAGGAGGAGAATTTAGTTGCTACTGTTGGCACTGTTTTGCAGATATGCTAGTGCAATAGAAAGAAATCCAGATGATTATGATGCGCTGTACAATTGGGCACTGGTTCTTCAGGTACGAACTGTGATTTTAATAGAACTTTTTGGCTATAATTATATGAAGGTTTTTGTTTTTCTCCTTCCATTTTGATTCACTCTATTTGCAAGAAATGCTCGTGTATCATAGTATATCTTCCTCTAGCTATCTTGTACACCTTAAAATTTTTGCATGTTGACCGCTTTTGAATGGAAGGAACACAATCCATGAAAATAACTGGTTGAAAATGAATGTCTTCTAACATGGCATTTAGGAATTCTCTCTATAGATATGCTCACAATTTATTCCATTAATTCATGGATAGTTTTGTTTTGAGTTGTATCTAAACAATCAGAAAGTGTGTACCACATTCTTAAAGTTTGGCTATGAATACAGGAAAGTGCGGATAATGTAAATCCTGAATCCAGTTCTCCTTCCAAGGATGCTTTGCTGGAAGAGGCTTGTAAAAAGTATGAAGAGGCCACCCGTCTTTGCCCTACACTTAATGATGTACGTATTCAATGCTATGCTAAAAAAAGTGTATATAATTTACATGCAACTGCAATAGCATCTGTTGCAGATGGAAAATGGAAGGAATCTAATAATGCAGGCCTTTTACTTTTGGTGCACCATAATAAATGAAGAGCCCGATCTAGGTTGTATCATGTCTCTCTAAATATATCAGTTTTTGTCCAAAAGATTGTGCAAATGCCATGTCCTTGTGCGGTTTGTTCACATATGAATCTACATACACTTGTGCAGCAGTACCTTTTCTTTGATGGAGGAAACTATGATGCAAGATAATTTATTGTCTGGACGATGCATAGATGGCTTACTTCAGATTGGATCTTAGATTTACCTTGAGAAATTATTTTACAATGTGTATTCTTTTGTAACTGCATTTATCAGATATTCACTTAAAATGACAATCTTAATCATATTGTTACAAATGTCAGGCATATTATAATTGGGCTATAGCAATCTCTGATCGGGCAAAAATGCGAGGTCGTACCAAGGAAGCTGAGGAATTTTGGAAGCAGGTTGAAGCTTTTCCTGAAATATACTTCAGATGCTATATGCTTATATAGTCTGACCTCCAAGTTTATGCTTTTTTTATATCATGATTTTTAACTCAGCTGGACATAGTATGGATGTAGGGGACATGTCAAACTCAATTGAAGAATATAGCTCGTTTTTAATAAATTTCTTTCAAAGAAGACACAATATGCCAATTTGAAAAATGTTGTTTATTTGTGTCTAATTTTCAGGCTACAAAGAATTATGAAAAGGCAGTTCAACTCAATTGGAACAGTCCTCAGGTAATATTTTGAGTAATTACAGTCTTAGAAACCCCAGAAATGGCCTCTTCTGCTGCAACTTTGGATCAGATGGTGAAAAATAGTCTCCAATGTTGCTTTTACAATTGCCAAAACTTCCATTTGGCAAGCAGTCTTTCTGTCTCTCATCGTATGGTCTTTCAACATTTATGAACCAATTCAAATTTTCTAACTATAATATATGTATCACTCACAATACAACACGTATTATATTCGCTTACTTTCATAGAATGTGCTACCTTTACACACACACACACACACAC